>UFQX01001330.1:0-90736 GCA_900497675.1 Arapaima gigas | reverse complement strand
TGTACATACAGTGAAGAAGCGCAGCAAAGAAAAATAGGTGTGACGGTGACGGATGAACTTGAGCGTGATGATACGCCGGGGACATGGCGATGAGAGGACAAGGTGCTTTGGGAATGTGGCAGACTGAGGACAGGACTTCAGGAGCAAAGCGGTAGGTTGGACACATGGGGACGCAGGGCTGACAAGGGTATAAACGCAAGAGACCGCTAAGCAGAGAACTCAGACCTGGCAAGCAAATAGGAGCACAAGGACAGCTGAGATTCTACAGAGAAGTTACAGTGTTGCTCTGTTTTTAATGTTAGGGTGATGAGCAGCATGAAAACATGTGAGGTCAGTCTTCCTCACTGTAAGGACCCCTGCTGCTCAACTGAGATATCATTCCCAGGAGATGTGACACAACCCCCCCAGGAGCAGCTCCAGCCACATGTTGCTGAGTGAAGGGTGGGAGGGAGGATTGACTGGGTGAGCTCTGTTGAAGTCAGCAGTGAGCGGTAGGACCAAAATGTCATGGTCAGGAACCCAGGGTGGTTCTTCTGGTCCCTATCCTTCCCAGTCCACTGTATCACAAATGGCCCCTCTCTGCCATTTTGTGTCCAAGAGAATCCAGACAGCACATGCAGGAGAGCCATCTACATCGATGGGGGATGGGTTAACTGGAGACCAGTCCTCCAAAGAAACAGGGAACATCAGTCATATCCGGTAGTGAGCAGTACATCACAAGGTTGATGTGTTTGTCTGTTTTGAAGGGTCCCCTGTATCGTGGGTTTAATTCCTTAAAGGGGAGTCAAAGGTTAATATCTCATATGGACAAACATACTTTCTGTTCTGGCTGGTAGAGATCCATTCACTACTGCCAGTTGGCCTGGGTCTTTTGAGAGGCTGCAATTCCCAGACCTACTTACTGGGTCTGAACCAGTACACAGCAGGGATATCACTGGGTTTGACTTTCCCGCTGTTGAAAAGACCTTTATTCCCCGCCGAGCGAAAGAGGCCGTTCAGGTGAGTCTCGCTCAGGGTCGCTGTTCTTAACATTAGCTGCGTCAATTCCGCTCCAGGCCGCTAAGAGTCGCTGTTGTAAAATAATAATGCTGATGGTGTCATCTTTCCTCCCGGCCGCTATGGGTCGCTGTTGAAAAGGCCTTTGCTCCCTGCGCACCGGAAGAGGCCCTTCGGCGGCGTCTGCTGTAGACAAAGAGCCCGTGGTTCAGGTCGCGGTTGACTTTTAGTTGGTTTGCTGTAAAAGGGACGACGTGTGAAAATGAGTTGCCTGTGGATGGGAAATGTGAGTTTATATTTACCTTCGTCGCGGTGTGTTTGGGGTCCTCGGCCCGCAGTTCGCGGTTTCATGCGCTTCACTGACGCCGCTTGACTCGTGTTTTAGACGGACGCGGAAAATGGAGTCATTTGCACGTCTGTGTTCCTGTAATAATAAACGCGCCTTTAGTTTGTGTGTCAGGAGCGCTGATGTTACACCGGGCAGCGGGGGGATGGGAGGTGAATCGGTGTAAAAATACATGGAAATACACTGGTATACCGCGAGAAATGTGTGTTTTATTGCGGACATTTTACACTGTAAGATTCCAAATGTATATTCATGTATATTCGTCTGCTCCACATGGTCGGTAATACACACCACCTTTTTTTAGCTGGAATGTTTTTATTTCAGGTTTCAAAATGTCAGATGTCTTCCAGCTGTGCCGTCGTGTTATTCACTCATAGCTCTGCGTTTATGTGCTACGTGTGAAAGTGCACTTTATTACACCATTTCACCACGTCAGCCCCCCCCCCCATGCTGAAAACACAATACTGTCTTCAAAAAGTTTGCAGTTTGTTGAACATTTGTGTTGAGCAGCTTCAGCTCTCAGCAACACGATTTCAGTGTGTAGACTGGTGTTTTTCCTGTGATGTCCAGTGAAGACACACATTGGGCTTGTGTGGTTTTGTTCTTCCTTGAGAAAGACATTGTTCTGCATCTCTTCTGACAGCTGGAGCCCTACATGGACGAGAAATTCATCTCGCGTGCCTTCGCCACCATGGGGGAGCTAGTCGTGGGGGTGCGGATCATCCGCAACAAGTCGACGTGGTGCGTCTGGGGACGAGGACCGTGGGAAAGGTGCACCTCCTGTCGACTCACAGTGACCCAGCTCACTCTCTCTGACCTTGTGCCCCTTTGCTCCTCCCCGCAGGGGTGCGGCGGGCTATTGCTTCGTGGAACTGGCGGACGAAGCCACGGCTGAGCGCTGTCTCCGTAAGGTCAACGGGAAGCCGCTTCCAGGGGCTACACCGGTGAGGAGTTTTGCGGGGAGGCCGGGTCTGGTCCAGCACGTGTCTTCAGTGGAGTCGACACGCCTGCACATAGTTTATAGTTTAAAGTTGCAATGAGGTCCTGTGCCGCCTGGCCTCTTTTACAATAGTTACCTTTAAATGGAGCGAGGGTGTGCAGTCACTGCACACTGGAACATACACACCACTTTAACCTTGCATACAGTATGAAAATCTTGGGATGAAAGCTTAAAGAAAATCTTTAGTATCAGTTTAATAACTAACTGATAATGAATATAATTGTAATACTAAATGAAACTTTACGATGTCTGTATTTGATTATATTTCCATTTGGCTGAGAAACATTGCTCTTTGTTGCTGTCGTAACGTGTGGCTCTTTGTCCTCCTGGCAGCCAAAGAGGTTCAAGCTGAACAGGGCCACCTACGGCAGGCAGGGCGAGCCCAGGTACGCGTCTGTGGACATACTGTCTCTAGAACACCTGGTCTCACATTGCTTACCGTGCAGCTTCCATGAAGGTGGATTTCTCTGGATAGAGTGCTGTACATTCTACACCGAATGGGAGCCATTACTTCATTAATTACAGCTGATACTGTTGTACTGTGAACGTTTCTGGTTGGAGCTGCAGGAAAGGCATTACTGTGGTATTTTACCTGCACACTACCTGTATACAGTCACCAGCCACTTTATTATTTATGTCATTGTAACACAGGGTAGGATCCCCTCACGAATTTGCTCTCAGAACAGCCTCAATTCTTCACAGCATGGATTCAACAAAGTGCTGGCAACTTTATTTCACAGCAACATGTCAGAAGCAACTCTCAGGCTGTGGCTCGATTGGTATTAGGGGGCCTAATATGAGCAAAGAAAACACTCTCCACCCCATTACACCACCACCAGGCCGTACTGTTGACACAAGGCAGGTTGGGTTCATGGCTTCGTGCTTTTTAAACCAAATTTTGACCCACCATCTGCATGTTGCAGCAGAAATCAAGATTCATCAGACCAGGAAATGTTTTTCCAGTTGTCACCTTTCCAGTTCCGGTGAGCCGGTGTCCACCTGCCTGTTCTTAGCTGACAGGAGCAGAATCCGATATGATTGTCTGCTGTTGCAGCCTGTCTGACTCGTGCTCAGAGATACTATACTACCACCACTGTTGTAAAGAGCGGTTATTTGAGTTACTAAAGCCATCCTGTCAGTGCTTATCAACAAGGAGTTTCCACCCACAGAACTGCTCACTCATCCTGTCACTGGATGTTTTTTGGTTTTCACACCATTCTGTGTGACTCTGGAAGTGGGTGTGCATGAAACAACAACAACCATGACACAGACAAAGTCACTTAGAGTTCAACCCCCCCAAATTTTTTGAAACTTGATGTGAACATTCAGTGAAGCTCATGAGCTGTTTCGGTGTGTTCTTCTGCACAGCCATGCTGCCAACTGATTGGCAGATTAGGTAATCGTGTGAACAAGCAGGTGTACAGGTGTTCCTAATAAAGTGGCTGGTGAGTTTATGGATGCATAAATGAGTAGAAATCAAACTTGCTTTGGACCATTGTGTCACCTTCACAGCGCAATAGTCATTGTTTTGTCAAGTGCTCCTGTTTCCTTCCACAGTCCAAATGCATGTGCCTCAGGTGAATTTGTCATATTTAGGATGTGTGTGTGTATGACTGCCCGACAATGAATGGGTGTACCATGTTACCCTACTGCTTCCAGGATAGGTTCTGGACTGCCACAACTCTGACTTGCTCAGATGATTACAGTAGTGAGTGTTTTTAAAGAACTAAAGAACTTTCGTCTGTCTAGAAACAGAGGTGGTTACCCAGACAACAGATACTCTCAGCCTTACCCTTACAACCACAACCAGTACTACCAGCAGTATCCCAACTACTACTCCAACTGGGGCTACGACCAGAACTCGCCCAACTACGGCTACAACTACAACCAGTATGATTACTCCTCACAGGTACGGCAGCCTGTGGGCAGTTCCTTTTCCACACTGGTTTGATGTCTTAGATGTTTTAGACACAACATATTTTCTTCACACCAGCAGTTACTCTTAGATCTTGCATGTGTTGTATTTGTATTGCTAGAAACAAAGTGTTTCTGTTTTCTGTTCTAGACATATGATGAAATGGAAGACGATGGACTGGAGGGTGAGTTCCGCTTGCTTTGACCCAGAAAGCTGTGTGACGTGACACGTGTATTTGGCTGTATGACTTGTGAGGAATGTCATGCCTGTACTAAGGTTTTGTTTGTTGTATTTACCCTGATTTGTAGATCCCAACGTTGAGCTGGACGTGATGGAGGTCAACCGCCAGTTCATGGAGGAGAGCGAGGAGCTCTACGATGCCTTGATGGATTGCCACTGGCCACCCCAGGATTACCCAGGACTCCCTGTGACTGCATAGGGACCCCTGTGGGCTGAAGAGGCTTTTCAGTCCATAGAGCTCAGTCTGTCTGTCTGGATTGGAGGAACAATACACCAGATAAGCAGCCAGTTTTTTGGAGAAATACAATGGTGTCTTTTTATATCTCTCCCCAAAGGATTATTTAACACCACTTTGTTTTATTAAGGTAAAAAAACCCCTCTGATGGTTGAGCTGTTGTTTTTCCTTTTTTGTTGTCCACTTTTATTACACATTACCATAGTGCTGAGAGACTGTTTGCTCTTGCTTTTGCAGTGATGATATTTTGATTCCTGTTGTCATCTTATGTATAACTGAATTTAAAACATGTAAATACAAATGCACTGGTTGAAGATTGAAGTGAGTGTTAAGTAGGATTGTTGAATACTAGAGCATGTAACAATCCACACATTCTCCCCCCATCTATTACTGACAGTTTCGATGTAGGTAAACACTCGGTGTGCTGTATTTCTGACACGGGACCTACGACGATGTCGGCTCCGTGTCCCCCTGAAAAGGTCCACTGCGGCAACTGGCCACCTAACCAGAAGCACAAGTCTGTCTGTGCCGTTTGACACCACGCACAAATGTAGTGAAAGAATTTGCGATGCTTCAGAGTAGTTGCAAAGTCACGAAACAAGCGGAACCGTGTTGGTACCTGCAGCTTCTAACATATCCATTTGGAAATGCTTTCTTCCACATGAAGGTACATGATTTGTGAATATGAATAAAGATGTTTATTTTCATGTGTGCTTTCTGCTGTTTGAGGTGTGAGCGCCTGTTGATGGTTAAGGTGCTCTAACCCCTCGTTTACCTTTTGAAGAGCGAAACTGTGTACAAACAGCCTACGCCCCGGTCACGTGAGCTGCCGCGCGGAGGTCATGGGACAGCAGCCGCGCGTGGTCCCCTGTTCACATTCCTGAAGCGACGGGGACAGGGACACCATAACGGGACCATAGCAGTCGGGATAAAGCAACCTGTTGTTTATCAGTAAATGTGAAATAGTGCGGACAATACTACCTGTCTTTCAGAACAGTTTCACAAACCGGATTATGAAAGCAGCTTTGGACAACAACGTCACATAAACAAGGAAATAACACTATAAAGTCGGATGTATTACCATCATATTAAAGCTACTGAAATCTCAAAATGTTCGTTATAAACTTTTACATATCGCGTTTATTTTTGCTGAACAAGGAAGTGGGGCTGGCGTCTGCGTCTTACGTCACACGTCGGACGTGCACGTCCGGCGTCATTGCGTCACCTGGGCCGGGCCTGTGACGTAGCTGTGTCGCTCTGGAAGGTCTGTGAGAGAAAATAACGGAAGACTTTTTCCTGCTGCCTTCGCGCCCGCTTCGCCGCAAAAGTAAGAATAGTTGTAATAAAACTGCTCTATCGTTCCTGCACTGCGGGTGCGGGGACGGCTGGTGCCGGTCGGAGAGGGGCGGTGTGGATAGGGCGGCCGCGGGGCGGAGGACCAGGAATGGGGGGTAAAATAACTACATACAAACAGCGCGGTTACTTTTAATACACAATGAAACTATGTGGTGCATATTCTACATAACAGCGATGACTGTGGCTGAATTTCCAGGGTAACTGCATGTATCGGGTCGAAGAAGGTTTGGTCGCGAAACCGGATGTGAATGTCGTGGGGGTGGGGGTGGGGGTGTGGGGGGGGGCGCTGGGACCAAAGGTGATTTTACCCTCCGTGTCGACCGATGGCAGTAAAGAGCAGTCAAACAGCTCCTGTCTGCTGTCCAGAGGTGCTGGGGATCAGTAACAAGGTGGGTGAACGTGGGATGAACCAGTCAGTAATGAGTGCTGAACAGGAGTTTGTGGAGCCCCTTTATTATAGCAGCATCTAATAACATAACCAGTGGATAAATGGAGGCACATGTGTTATTAACCTTTCGCTGATTGTGATATGAGTAGAACTTAAGAAATAATGATGTTCTCAGATGTGGTAATAATGTGTATCACAGCAAGTGGGATTCAGGCCTCCCTAAGCGACAGGGGAGCACAAACAGGGCGGCTTTGACTTCTGTAAATGTACAGTATTGATTGTGATACGGGGTTATAACACCGATGTGTTTCATCAGCCTGGGAGGGATGTGGAGAAACAGGTGATATTTCACGGGGAAACAATGTCACATGACTCCAGTGACTTCTACACAGTGTGACTCAGCAGGAATCATCATATGTCAATAAACACCGTTGACAGCAGACGTCGTATATTAAGGGACTTGATTGTTGAGAGTAGCTATACAGTGTGGACAGCGTATAAAAGTCAGTTCTCGGACAAAAAATACCTCTACTTTGTGTCTGTTAAAAATATAATTAGAGTTATTTGTAGCAAAAATTCATTTTTTTGGCTTGTCTTTTTAATGTTATATTTTCATTCATTCAGATATTTACCTGAATCAGCAGCTGCAGTTGGTTGAGTTGGTCAGTGCAATAGGAAACATGTGGAGTAGTTGTTTTTATTACCGTAATAATAAACCGCTTAATGGGACATCTGTCTTCATCCAGTCTGTCTCGAAAGAGGAGTTCAGCTCCTGCCATTCAGCACCACAAAGTGTGTATCTGTTCCAAATGTGTGTTAGACGTGGAGACAAATCTCCCCAGACTAACCGACACACCCCGGAACTAATGTGCCTGTGTACACTGTGCTCGGCTTATTTATGCTCCTTCACGGCTGACTGTGTTTAGCAATGAAAATTGCTTCTCGTTCTTATTTTAAGACCTCAGTCTTGCCAAGATAGTGAGGAAATGAGCACTTCTATAAGTTGTTTGGTGATCCTGGCTGTTGTGTTGCAGTGGAGCTCACGATAAGAGGATTTTTAATGTATTGCATTTTACAAACATTCCGTGGCTGTCATGTGACTGAAATGACACATACACACACACAGAAGATACAGAGATACAGAAAGTGTCTTGTTCAGGAATTGTGTCCAGTGGTTCTGGGAAAGGGCACATGAGACGGTAATGATGAGACTGATGATTTTGGCTCCTGAGGCTGATCCTCTCAGAGTTTGTGGATTGTTGCTCATCCATCTTCAGTATTCACCTGCCTGGGGGTCACTGCAGCGTTCCTCTTTTCAGCTCTACTCTGACTGTTTTGAACTGAGGAAACAAGTGAATTCGGTGGGAAACACAGACAGGAGATCTTGGACAAGAGCTGTGACAGTGGTCCTATTTAGTGGAGGACATGCAAAGTGAAACTGTGCTTCTGGTGGCTTTTTGTGGCACTGTTTTGTGTCCAGAGTCCATCTTGTCCTGCAGAGCACTGAGTTTTGTGGTGTGAAAGTGGTTCACAGGAAGTAGCATGATGACAGTGACACAGCTGGTGGTTTCTTCAGCATCTGACACCTGTCGCATTTGTGAAAACCCTCATTTCCACCCGTGCCACGTGTATTATCATGTAAACATCCTGTGTCTTTAGGGCTGAATGGCGTGTGTTCATCATCGCTATGATTGACTCCATCCGTCTGGTTGCTGCTCGTCCTCTTGCTCATTCTCCTCTAACTTCTCCCATCACCGTGGTATTCTCAAGGGGCTCTGATCTCTTCAGGAAGTGTCCTTTACAAGGTCAAAAATGATGTGGGTTTTAGTGGCTGATAAAGGATTGTTGATGTTGGAGATGCTGTGTTTGAAATTGCACTTTCATACAGCAAATGGAAATAGTGAGGAATATATTTTTCTTTATTCTCCAGTTTGGATTTTGTGATTTAAATGGAAATGTCTTCATTTTTCTGATGTCCAAGAGATTAGCAGCGCATCTGCTCCAGGAACCTGAACATTTCGTTGAGCCGCTGAATCACTACACTTCTTTCTGTCTGCAGCCTCTCACTTTGTGACTTTGCTTCTTCAGGAGTGACTTGTGGACCCCGCCCACTCTAACCAGCCCCACCCCCAAATCGGTGCTGATTGACAGTGGACCAACAGCCATGTCCTACGGGAAGGCAGGCGCCTCCTATTCCCAGCCGCGGGATTTCAGCTCTCTCATACAGACATGCAGCGCCAACATCCAGAAAATCACGCAGAACAGTGAGTTCCTGTCACCACGGGGAGCGTGTGGTATCCGGAGGGTCCATCAATACTGCAGAACGTTTCCCACACTGATACACATGTAGACGTGGTTATGGTTTGTTTATCCACGACTTTGGTCCTGACACGCAGTTAAAGGAATCGGTCAGCTTTCTGTTCAGATGCATGGTCAGCAGCTGCTGATGTTTGGTGTCAGTTACGCTTTCCACCTGCGGCCTGTCCTGCCGTCTTTTCCTGCGTGCCCACATTTTGCTGCACCTCTGTCCACAGCTGCGCAGATGAAGAACATGTTGTACCAGTTGGGGACGAAGCAGGACACCATGGAGCTCCATGACAAGCTGTGAGTGTGGGAACACCCCCCCCCCTCGCCGTGTCGGTCATAACTACATAATTATCTCCTTGTCCTCTTCATTGCACAAGGAGACGGAAGTCCAGCACTGTGATCAGATCACTGCGTTTTGTAACATAAACATAGTTTTTTTTTTACTAAAGTATTTGCATGTACTGGAGTAATGCCACAGAAACGTCCATCACACAGATTTTCCCCCTGAGAAATGGCCGGATAACACATGTTAAAAGATTTGCTGAAATGACATGTCCCGCAACTTGGTGAATTGTGTCTCTGTGGAAACAGGCAGCAAGCACAGCACAGCACCAACCAGCTGGCCAAGGAGACCAACAGATACCTGAAGGACCTGGGCTCCCTGCCCCTGCCACCGTCACCCTCAGAACAGGTAGCTCAGCCGTACCGCAGGGTTTCATTAAAGCAGGGAGCCCTGCAGTTTCCAGTTTGTGGCAGGTTTATTGGCCACAGGGAAGCTGTATCTGTTGTGCTTGCGATGAAATCCAGTTTTTTATACAATAATGCACGAAGCAGCACGTCTCCATTGTAGAAATGGTGAAATGAAGCTGTGAGGGAGGAATGGAGGTGACAACAGTGACTTGTCTCGCTCCTTGCGCCCCCAGCGGCAGCAGAAGATCCAGAAGGAGCGTCTGATGAACGACTTCTCGGCCGCACTGAACAACTTCCAGGTGGTGCAGCGGCGGGCGGCTGAGAAGGAGAAGGAGTCGGTGGCTCGCGCCCGGGCCGGGTCCCGCCTCTCTGTAAGCCGCACGGGATCGATCTTCGCTGAACAGACATAACGTCACACAACCTGTGCTTAGCTGCTTCGGTTTGTGTGTTTCCCGCAGGCAGAAGAGAGTCGCGATGAGCAACTCGTGTCCTTTGAAAGGTGAGCTTATTAGCACGCACAAGTGCAGGGAAGACTAGTTTGGCCTCGAAAGATTCGTTCTTTCCAAACTGCGTGTGCAAAATCCTTGTTTGTGCATCACGGTACTCAGAACACACGTGGTGTCAGAGCACTGATTTAATTCGTGAAATGTTTGCGAGAGGCTGTGAAGTGTGACTGTAACCTCATAAAGTCTGACACATGTAGCCACCCCACAGGACTGAGGTTGGGAAGCAGTGTGTGGCAGAAAATTCTGATTCTCACCGTCTTTGTCCACGCGTGTTTTTCCACTACGGTTTGTAAATTTGGTACTTTAGTGACGACTTTACAGGCTGAGATGGAGATACGATCTGCACATATATAACCGTGTGATGTAACGTGATGTAGACGTTCTGGGTGTCTCCTCGGGGTCCAGTGCTCTCCTTCTCCTCAGTATTACTCCTCTGTCTTCGTCCCACAGTCCCCCGTGCAGATGGACGGTGTCGCAGAGTGCGTGTGTTCTCCCATGATGCCCTGTGACAGCTGCACTTTGCTCTGTGTCCTGCAGCGACGATTGGGAGCTGCAGCATCAGACCCAGACAGAGGAGGCACCCATCACTGAGGAGGACCTGGAGCTGATCAAGGAGAGGGAGATCAGCCTGCGGCAGCTCGAGGTGCAGCCCTGTTTCCCGTCTGGGGGGGTCATGGAAGGAAGTGCTGTGGATTTCAGTGATATGTGTCTGTGTGAAGAAGCGCTCGGTGGCGTTAAGCTCTTGGCTCCGGACGGTGTGGTCTGGGGCGCTCCGCGTGAGGCGGGACGTTCATGCCAGATCTTTGTGGTCTTTGCAGTCTGACATCATGGATGTGAACCAGATTTTCAAGGACCTGGCGGTGATGATTCACGACCAGGGAGAAATGATTGGTGAGTCAAGTGGCAGAAAGAGGGTGGGTTCTAGTGGGCGGGACCCTGTCGCCAAGCGCCTGCTTCAGGTGCCTTTCCCGTGTCGTTGCAGACAGCATAGAGGCGAACGTGGAAAGCGCAGAGGTCCATGTGGAACGGGGCACAGAGCAGCTGCAGAGGGCAGCCTACTACCAGGTGAGAGGACCCATTTCTGGGGTGGTTTTGTGAAAGTGGAACAGTTAAAGGTTGAGGGAAGGTGCAAAGACCGTCAACCTCACCCACCCACGTCCTCCTCCGTCCCGCAGCAAAAGTCCCGCAAGAAGATGTGCATCCTGACTCTGGTGCTGGCAGTGGTGGGCACCATCCTGGGCATCATCATCTGGTATGCAAGCAAATGAGGTGGAGCTCTGTCTCCGAGTCTGGAAGTCGTGCAAAGGACGGGGGGCGGGGGGTCTGGTGGGGCTGTCTGAGAGGTGATTTTGCTGGGGGGGCGGAGATGGAGTCAGAGGCGGGGGCTGACAAAAGCTCTGCCCTGGTCACCGTTCCCTCGTAGAAACCTTGTTGGACGTCTCCACCGTAGCTGTGAAGCCCAGTGTGTTTTGATCTCCCCCCCAGATCATGTTTATGACCTGGGGAAGGAGGTGATAAAGTGAGGAAAAGATTGTAATTAACATAATGTTTGTTTAATCGGCTCCTGTCATATTTACTGCACTAACACTAAAGTGTGTAAACTTTGTATTCTGATGAGCATAAATGACTGTCGGTGTATTTATGGTGTAAGTATGTGTGTGATTTACTACAGAACCGGGTTCCTGGTTCTCACTGCAGGTTTAATTTAATGTCTTTGGTTGCGTGTTTGACCCCTGCTGCTCAGAGCACAACTTTCGCACTCTACATCTCGTCCTTTATGGTCTTACTGTGTGTTTCTGAGGACAGCATTAAAAATTCCAGTAAAATGGCAGGTATTGAGCTGTTGGCAGAAGTTCTAAAAGGCGACAACTGTAATCTTCTACTGAAGCTGTTTATTCTTATTACCATTATTGTGCTGTAAATGAAATCACGACTACTGTTGTAACCACACGACACTCCAAGAACACGAATCTCTTTTGAGTTTCCATATCTGACCTTTAGTATGTTTATTGTATGTCAAGATGAACTGTGTGTGTGTGTGTGTGTATCTCACACGTGCAGCATACAAGCTGCGTGAAGGTACATTGTCTTAAACATTACGGTACTATTATTATGTATATTTCCCCACACAGTATTCTCTACTCCATTGAATAATTGAAACCTGTTTCACTTTTAAGCCCTCGAACAATAGCATCAGCTGAGAGTATCTGCTGGTAGCTGGAAGGAGCCACTCGCAGTGCCACCTTCGCACGTCGCTGTCACGCTGTAAAAGTGTTTTTTAATAAATTTTGGTCTTCCTCATAAAGTCATCACACTGGTTCTCCGAGACCACTGTCCTTGATTCGCTTTGTAACGTGTCTTCCCACCTCGGCAATAAATCGCTCTCACGCACGACGCCGGTACGTGAAGATGACGGGGGGCGAATGGCAGTTTCTCTCGACTCGGGCAAAGCTGAAGAAACGCCACCTGCTGGTCAGGAGGATCAGGAGGATTGGACAAAAGGGTGGATCTGATCGGGTTCCTGCTGCTTCGCCACGCAGGTTCCCTTCTCCAGGTGTCGCCGCGGCTCAGGGAACGTCCAGCAGGTGTCAGTGTGGTTACGCCGAAAGCTCAAGCTCAACTTGTCCAGCATGGAGTCTACAAAGTTTTTGACCGGGTGCACGTAAAGTTGGACGATCTGAATAGGTTTTCTTCTCTCTTTCTACCACTTTCTCATTTGTTTTATTTCATGTCTATTTTTGGACTATTCAAATTGTAGATTCGAGGCCTTTTAAGTTTTACAAGTTTTTCTAAGCAGAGAGGTTTGGCTCATCCTTCCTGTCTAGAAGGAGCCCCCTAGAACAGCACAAATGAAGATCCAGTGCAGCCTTTAGAAAAGTCTCTCCTCCTGGGTGTTGTGTCACTGTCCCTTTCAGCCAAGATCGAGTGGCTGTGAAGAACGATGAGACTCTTTCAGGTCACTCGGCAAAATTGCCACAGACTCACCGTTTTTTGCCTTCTTCCCCTCTGAAGCCCACAGCCAGTTGATCCCATGTGTTTCTCCTCAACGACCTGCTTTGAACCCCCAGCAGGCTTTAGTCTGCTGTACTTGGAGGCTTTTGCTCTTCTGCTGTGTGTCTGCTGGGTTTCCCTCTCCACACCTTGTTAGGACTGTGCTGTGCATGTGCGTGTGTGTGGTTCTCAGAGGTGCCTCCTGAAAAGCTGATCATACCAACCATACTGCTTGTTTCCACTACCGTAATATCGTAATATTTACCCTTTATTTCAGATCTGACCAACTTGGAAGCACCGTTTTCACCTTTTGCAGCAAATTTCATGCTCGTTTTTTTAACATTTGTCCAGATAACTCAGGTCTCACAGACCACCTGGTCTACAGAGCGTTGGGAAACCCTCCTGGGGGTTAATGTTGATGTTCCCGGGAAGCGCTGGTCTGTGCACGGGGGGGGCGAAGGTCGAGTGAGGAGCAGGACGGACACGTCTTCCAAATGGCTTCCGCTGGCGATGAGGGTCACTAACCTGCCACGGCCCGGTTGTAGATGTCGCTGCACCGTCTAGGCAGAGAGGCTTCTGCCTTTAGGTTGTAAGTTCACTCATTTATCCTCCTCCTCAGCCCACTTGAGCTGCTCTGGAACAGGGCGAGGCCCCGGTTCAGTTTTACCCGCCTGTGTTATTTTTTCCCTCCCCGTGAAACGTGCGCCACGGGCCCCTTCCTGAGCCGTCACGCGAACCCCGGACTCACCGTCACGCCGCGCGCTGGGGAATGTGGAAATTGAGGGGATCGGCGTTTCCTCCCTGTTTGAAAAGAAGGTGTGAAAGTGACCCGGGTGGGAGCCGGCCGGCGCTGCTGCGGGGGACTGAGGAATGTGGCTGCCGCTGCGAAGCCCCATCTGGCAGCCATTTAGCCCCCTGCTGATGGCCTGGCGTGTTGACGGTCAGCATCAGCGCCCATTGGAAGGACATCGCAACACTGCAGGGGGCCCAGCGGCGCGTGTGGGGGCAACCGAGCCTCACGTTGACGGTCAGTTTCGCACGGTACACAAGTAGCTGCGTGTAAAATTGACAGGTGGCAGAAGGTGAGCAGAAGCATCGTGGCTCAGTTAGGAGATCTCAAAGGTGGGATTCAAAAGCAGCCTTGAAGGTTTAGGTGGATTCAGCAAGGGGCCGTTTGGAGAATGCAGAACAGACACACGGCACCATTCATGTGCTGCATCTTCTCCGTGGTAACTGGTGTAAGGAGGGGAGACGGAGGTTGAGGAACACCAGCGTGTGTGTCTGATGCCCGACCGCAGTCTTCTCATCCTGAAGGTGTCCAAACAGCGGAGCCATTCAGACCGTTCGTCCGAGTCCAGTGAAGAGGAGCGTCGTGAACACCGGGGTACCTGTCCTCATTGAAACTCCCCTTTCGCCAGAGCTCGGCTTCCCACAGCCCTCACCTCTGTCCCTCCAGCCTGGAAAGCCTCACTTGTGTCCAGAGACGACGACGAGAAGAGAGACTGCAGCCAGGACACGTTTCCACGCGCATCGGCATGTGTGGAACGCGACTCTCCGCCGGACTCCTGGCTGTTAACGTTTACATCGTGGGCTTTTCAGCAGGTCTCGGCTTCTGCCGTCTCAGCACTTCACAATGAAAATTCCCACTGTGCTCATTATTTAAGGTTCGACGCAGCCAATAAAATGTATCACTACGTTTATTTTTATACGAGTGCCAGACAGTTTCCAAAACGTTCAGCTGACATTAAACAGCAAACGTGTTTGGATAGAAACACAACCACCGAATCACGGCTTTCTGATACCACCACGTCGAAGGGACATCCATCCATTATCGTTAACCGCTTTTCCTGAGGCGGGTCCCGCTGGTCCAGAACCTGCCCGCAGGTGGGGTGACCACACAGTCTGAGCAGTTTGGAGAGACCAAACAAGCAGGATCACATGTCTTTGGACTGTGGGCGGAAACCCACACAGACACGGGGAGACGGTGCAATTCTACGCCGACTGAGCCGAGTTCCACCTCGCGCCCGACCAGCTCGGCAGATGGGGTTGGACTCGTTTATGTAGCTGTCGGGAGACGTGGGTCTGGGGGGGACTCGGCAGCTCCGAGGGACACGGGGATCTCAAAACTGAGAACCCACAGGTTTTGGGTTTTGTCAGAGGTGGAGGAGCACAGCGCCCTCACCGGGCTGTAGGGAGTGACCGGGTCCTGTAGATATCAGGGTTCGGATCCTTTGGCCGTCTTGATCGTCACCGGACTGCTGGACCTGATGCAGAGATGAGGGGGGGGTCGTCGCGCGTGGGGAAAGATGCTCATTGCTGAGCATTTCGTCAGGACGGTTGTGGAAAATGGAGGAAGGTCAATCACGATCGCTTATCTTCGTTGTTGTACTGCGTGTGTAAAAGTTTCAACACGTACAGCAGTGAAGGAGCTGGTTTTGTGATCTGCAGGACGGATCTGCAGCTGTACTGTACATCAGCTGTATAAATAGACAAAATGTTACATGTGAAACTAAGCGGGTTTGTTTGGATAAATGAGCCTGTTGGATTCACTGGAATTCGTTTGGGTTTTTTTCCTCCTTCCTTCCATTACTCGTGAAATTTGATGTGCTGTTTTACTTGTCTCGCTAGTGGAGGTTTTGGAGCTTTGAGGAGCTGGAGGAACCTAATGGTTCTCCTTGGCTTCCTGTTTGGAAGAGCTGTGAGACACGTGAGCCAGAAGATCTGTGGCGGGTTTGAAGGCAGCAGCTCCCACAACGCGGCGTCCCTGGCAGCAGGAGCAGCCGCCCTGCAGGGCCGTGGGCCCCGTGTTCACCAGCACGTGTCACTGCTGTTTGGGAACTCGGTCTTCCGTGAAGCCAGAACCACAACATCTGACTGAGCACAAGTTTCTTCTTTTCTATCATGTGTTTGCTGTGACCACGTGCTCGGAGAGGGAAAATTTGAGCACGACAGAAAACTGAGTGCAACGTGCAACTTTGATCAGAGGGACAGTGATGTGGAGGAGGACCTGCTCATCACGCCGCGCCCAGCAGGTTCGAGAATGTCGAGTTCCTTTTGAGCACCAGAAACCTCAGGGAACTGCGGAGAAGCTAGGAGGCCTGATGCAGCAGCCCCTCTGCACATGACAGAGAAATAGTGTCTGCAGCATTCGGCCAGATCATCAGACCACACTTAAGAATTGTTGAACGTTTGATGGAAATCAATACGTCCTGCCCTATAGTTTCACTTAATGCTGCCAGTTAATGCTTTTGATTCCCGGGACAGAGTGAGAGAACCGACAAGAATATCTTCAAAGACCACAAATAAGAACAAGGAAGGTGAATCTCCACTCACAGGACAGCTCTGGTCAGAGTGCCGTTGCACATTGGATTGTTTCTCCACATGGTCCCAGTCTGAGCTGCTCCCGTTTTCCACTGACAAGCTTGAGCAAGAATGTGTGTCTTGGGAAGAGTGTGTATGTCAACTCATACTTCTGGTCCACGAACCTGGCACGTTTGAGGACTGTGGTATGAAAGCTGCTCCTCTTGCTTATTCCTACTGATCTGTTACTACACCAATGTCTTGATTCTGGCTGGATTTACATAGATAACATTTTACTGTTGTGCAACAACAGCACCCAAGTCACGTGCAGCAGACCTTTGACACATGAATTCATCTCAGCCTCAAACTGAAAGCCAGAGGATGCCAAAGCTGTGAGTGGGAACTGCCAGGCTGGGTTGGTACCATTAGGGTTGGTCTCCAGGAAGATCCATCCTGCTGCTAGTGGGAGGAGATGTTACTCTGGATGTTGTTCACATGGGATCAGGTGATGAGTTCAGTGGTCTCACTCCAACTGGACAACTGTGCCTGTCACATATCGCCTGAGTTACCAGAGCAGAAGGAGTCCTGCTGCAAAGGAAGGTCTCTCTGCAGAGCTGGACTTCTTTTGCTCAGGATCTGCCTTGGTACCCTAGCCAGACTTGACACCCCCACCCAGGGCTTCCATCCCACACATTCTGAGTTACTTACACAAGGCTGGAAAAATGTTCAGCTAACAACATTTGGCACGTGCAGCAGGAACAGGGCACCAGCGCCGGGTTTTTCCACAACACTTTCCATAGTGGATAAATACAGATCCTCCTAATGGGATCCATATGGCAGGATTCCCCTCTAAAGTGGTGGGTGATGAGCAGCTGTGTGACATTGCAATCCCACCAATGTGGGGGGGGGGGGGGGGGCTGGAAAGACGCATTTTATGTTCTACTCCAAACGGGNGGGGGGGGTTTAATGGTCCCCCCCCGGGGGGGGGGGGGGGGGGGGGGCTGGAAAGACGCATTTTATGTTCTACTCCAAACGGGCTGTGAAAACGCACCAAAGGGAGCCGTCGTCTACTGAGTGCGTTAGTCGGCTGAATCAGTCACACTGAGGCCTTTGTGACCATCTGGTTGTCGTGACTGGTGCTTCACTCTTCAATGTTCCTCATTGAATGGGGAGAGACTCCCCCAGGATGTGGGGAAGCTGCATGCAGGAGAAGATGACCTGTGCCCACGAGTATGATGACATGATGCAGAGCTCCTCTTCAGATGTGCTGTCTCCACCTGGCAGCAGGAGCTACGAGAAAGAAAAAGTCAAACCGACTCTCGTGCTTCATCCCACAAACTTGAGGCTGCTCTGCCATCACTGGCTTCTGCTGAGATGATCCCAATATCTCTGCTGTCTGCTGCTTCAGCCCATTTACAGAATAACTGCTTCTGTCCTGCTGGCGAATGCTGATATGATGTAATAACTCCTGAGATCTTGTCACCCCTGCTTTGGGACATCTGGACATAGATGTTTTGGACCAGAGAAACCCAGAATAACTTGTACTTACAGTGGACTCTTGGCCTGGTGTCACTGCACCTGGGGAGGGAAACAGTGGTCACCCGGAGCAGAGGGAATGTCGTCCTAGGCAGATGTTAGAGATTTTGGCCCCAGAGTGGTGTAATGAGCTCCTCGTGTCCCTCAGAAGTGCTGAATCCCTCCTAGACCCATCTCTCCGAGAGCCGTTTCTCTCCTGTCCTCCTGACAGCTGCATAAATGAGTCCAACACTGTCTGCTGTGATCATCTGTGTATTTGCTGGTTTAATCTCACTTCCATTGGCAGCTACTTGAGGGATGTGAACCAGCAACACGGTGGTATCAGACACACAAGCCGGTGTCTTTCTCTCAAGTTCTTCATCTGTTGCCAATATACAAGTTTGCGGACTTGCGGGCCGCTTTGGACATGATCATCTGTGGAACGTAATCAAGGTGGTAGAATTAGCTGGATGCCAGACTCACCTTCTCACCTTCTCACACTCGGCAACTCAGTGCCACTTCGTATCTGAGGGCATCTGAGGAAGGTCTGGGCAGAAGGAGGAGAAAGTGGGCAGGAAGGATTGTACACAGCGACTCCCACACAGACACGCGGCCGGATTTCGATAGGAGACGTATTCAGCCTGAGGAGCAGGTGATCTGGGGCACCGATGTTCACCCTTACAGGCGCTGTCCCAACTCCCAGTAGGACAGAGGACAACCGAGAAGAGGGTGTCGGGTGAACAACCCGCCTCGGCACACCAACCACCTTCTCACGGTCGTCGCAGCTCGGCCCACTTTCCTGATGGACTGAAACTGCAGTCAAACTAATGGTTTTGGCAGCGTTCTGCAGACTTTGTTTCAAAAGTGTTTTTCTTTTATTATTAGTTCTATTTTTTTAAATCGTGGTCCTTAACATTTCCTTCAACAACGTGCAACATTTTTACTTGTGATTTTTCTGTTGAGTGAGGAATGGATTCGCAACGGAATGTGGGGACATAACTGTGTGAGGAAGGGTGCAGGACGGCAGCAGGATGGCAGAGGGGACGGCAGCGGGTTGGTAGGGCGACGGCAGAGGGGACAGCAGGGGGACGGCAGCAGGACGCCTGTCTTTTCATTTCCTGCAATGGAATGCAAGTGACTGGTAAGGATGACTGATCCTGTCCAGACGGACCCTCACTGTCCCCCCACCCAGCCCACTTGCTCGCTGCTCTGACAGCTTCTCCTTAGGGACACACTGTCTCCATGTCCACACTGGAATTCCTGACATCCTTGCAGGAAAGATCACAGCACTATTTTGGTCAGTTGCATAAACAGCAGTGGTTTGAACAAACGTGGAGTGCAGGGCAGGAGAGGCTATCTTGAGGTTGTTATTCCAGCCAGATGCTGTCTGGAGCTCCACTGCCATCCTGGACCAACACCGATCAAAAGGTGTTTCTTGATACCACCTGGACTCTACGTTGTCTGGGTTTCGCCGGTCAGCCAGACCTTCCGGACCTCCATGTCCAGCAGCCGGATGTTCACAGTAAGAGGAGACGCACCACAGGTATGTGACACAGGAAGGGTTTCATACAGGTGGGGTGAGGCTGCTGCAGAAGTGTCTGAAGCACTCTAGATGTTACCCTGCGTCGAGCCCAGCTCACCGAGGTACAGCTGGACGTGGTGCTTGTTATCTCACCCCAGGTTCTCCGGGTCTCATTCTAGCCCAGCAAGAAGGACCCTTGGAGGACCGAGGCCCGGTGGTGCTCCCTACAGGCCAGACTGAGTCAGACGTGTGGAGCCTTTGGACCGACGGCAGCAGCTCAGGGCAGACAGGGTGTCTGGCCTGGGTGTGTCCTTCCTGGTGTTGAGGAGGCCTGTCCAACCAGCCCTGTCCACCTCCATTTCCCCATTTTTAATCCAACCCAGACAAGGCAAATATTGAATTTGGAGGAGCCTCAAAGTAGCGCCTGTCTGGGCGTGTGAGGTGTTTCTGGGAAGCCATGAGAGCTGTGGGCCTTTGGGAGGAAGAAACGTGACACACCTGTGGGAACCTGGACCCAGCGTGTGTCTCAAGTGGATGTCAGCGCCTGGGTCAAAGGTCACCCGCACACACACACGGGCGCAGAGTCAAAGCAGGAGACCCCCGTGACATGACGGCACCCCTTGCTGGGTGGGACACAGTTAAACGGGACACTGTGGACTGTGAGACCCCGTCAGAGGAATTGTTTGCTGTGGGAAAAACCACAGTCACACAGCCTCATAGAGTCTCAGGTAAGAAAAACTCCAGGGTGATGATGGTAACTGCAAAACAAAAGCTATACATACACAGACATTCTTTCGTACAGTCATAATCCAAACAGGCCCGGTCTGGATCCGAGCCCCTCCCTCTCCCGCTGCTTCATCGGGGCCCTTAAAAGATCTCGGTCCCTCGTCGGGGAAATGGGAGCCAGCTGGGTCTCACAGACTCTTTCAGGTCGCACGTTTTGCGTGAGGGGTTTCGGACACAGTGTTCTGCCGCAGGTCGCATTCCACAGCCCCCCCCCATTCCCCACTCTCAGCAGCTCCACAGCAAAAGTCATTCGCAGCTCAGCTGGTACCTTCTGGCCTCCAGACCCCCAGTCCTCCTGGTCTCCAACCAAAAGTCCTCAAATATTCATTAAAACGCAATTCTGAGCTGATGTAGAGTGAAAAGCAGCAAATGTTGAGCCTGTTAGTTTCCCCCCGTGACTGAGGTGAGATCGAGGTAATAGCTCTTGTTATGCTGCAACAGCTTCTCGCCTGAGATCTGGTCTACATGGTCCAAAACACCTTGCTAAGGCCTAGTGGCCCAGTAGGGATCCCAGTAACTGAGTCTGTGGCCTCAGGTCCCCACAGTGCTGTGACTCTCCTGGAGTTCCCAACTTTAGCTGCTGTTGAAAGGACTGTAGTTCTCCTGCCAGACAGAACCAGAAGGTCCATCGATCTCAGTAACAAGTGGCTCCTCAGTGGAGTGTGACTCTTGCATTCCAGTGAGATAAAACCTGCTGAAAACTGGTTTACAAAAGGTTCTTCTCTCCCTGCTTCTCTAGCCCACTGGCTCACACCTCTGGATACACCTCTACCACAGCTCTGCCTCCCTCCATCTCACACATCTGCACATCAGCACCCTCTTGCTGATATTGCCCTTCCTTTACTCTGTGGGAGGAAAACAGACCCACCACCCCACACCTCGTGCATCACACACGCCACTACAGGCTTCCCTCTCTCCATCACGCCACCTGTCTACCTGGCTTATCTTTCACAGCCGGCCAGGTGAGGAAAGAGCTGAGGAGGCTACTATGGAAAAGCTGCAGGGTCTGACAGCATCAGTCCAAAGGCGTCGAAGGCGTGTGCTGGCCGCCTGCGCTCAGCTCTCCTCCACGTGTTCAATCCTGGTTGCAATAATGTTGAAAAAATTTGACTTAGCCTACTTGTTGAGAAATGGCGACCGGCAGACTTATATGACTATCGGCTGGTTGCTCTGACGTCTCAGGTCAGGAAGACCCTAGAAACGTTAATCCTTGGACAAATCAAACCTGCTGAGGACGGCACTGGACCCCCTGCAGTTTGCCTACCAGGACCACAGTGGAGAAGACAGTTCTGTCATTTACCTAACCAAAAGAACCTGCTCCCACTTGGACACGGCAGTAGGCATCTGAGGATCTTTTCTGGCTTTTCCAATACATTCAGCACCATGTAGACTGTTGAGTTCCTGGGATGAAGCTCTAGTCAGAGCAGGTAGATTGATCCACTAGAGCTTCCTGGATTGAGGAGTAGTACCTAAACAGTCAGTTTGTGAGACTGCTGGGCTGTGTGTCAGACATGGTGAGTAGACTCGGAGCCCCTCAAGGGACAGTCTTGTTCCTGGTCAAATTGCACACCTTGGACTTCAAGCACTTTAGTCATATCATCTGTAGAAGTTCTCATATGATACAGCAATAGCATGATAAATTGAACGGCTGTAGAGATGCTGGTGAATTCGAGGAGGTCCAGAGGTTGGGTGGGCCCAGTAATAGTTGACAGAAAGGGTGTGCAGGTGGTGGGGACGTACAATTGGACAACAGCCTGGAGATGCTGCTGTAACTTGCCATCCCACTCCATTCAGATGTTCTGCTCCACAACACATTTCCTCCATAAGCAGAGGGGACCTTCCACGGTGGCAGTTTGCCCTCCCCATCTTAGTCTTCTCCACCTTGATCTTCTAACAGAGCACTGATCTCTCCCGTCCCTCGTAGACCGTATCTCCCCGCTGATCTGTCCTCCCACACAGGCTGGCTCTCTGGAAAACCGAGTCTGCTGCAGCCATCCACATTCCTGTGGTTCCCACTGGCACTTCCTGCCACGAACGAGACGCACGGCTCAAGGGAAGAACATTCCACATGCCTCAAATTTCTTTTTTCCTACCCATTTTCCATTTTTGTTTTTCCAAATTTGTGTTGCTCACATTGGGAGAAAAGTGTAGCTGAGGGAGCAGCTATTGAGAGGGAACCAAGCCTTGTTAGATTCTGCCTTATCTCTTGTTGTTGTGCCAGTGATCTGCTCATTGTCCTGTAATGTGGTGAAAATGCATGTTGACAAGACCTTTTGGAGAGGAACCCCCCCCCCACCAGTCAAGGTCATCTGGTGCTAATGCAGCACAAAAGGGCAAAGATGAGAAAAGGAAATGGTGCAGACTGAGGTAGACAAACAAAGCTGGACAGAAGTGTGTGAAAAGAGCTCCACTTTGCTGCTTCCTTTCTTCTTTGCTGTTGGAAAGGCTGCAAAGCCTCTGCGTTCCTAGTTCCGTGCCGATTTGTACAGTTTGCACTCGGCTTTTGCACGAGCAGCTGCAGAGGTGGAAAGACGCAGGAGATGTCAGCCCAGACGAGATTCCGGCACGTTGCTGCTGTGCTCGGAGCTGACAAAGCCGTTCCCCCATGGAAAGGTTGGCATCTCTTCCACGACGGCGTTGTGATTCGGCCACCAAAGCCGGCTGTTACAGCCGTTAAATTTAGTAACCGATATCACAGAGGTCACGTCAGTTAACAGCAGGCAAACAGTAGAGACAGAAAGACTGCCAGGTGGTCTCCGGCTTGACGGCAGGAAGCCCAACCTTACACGGCCGCACATGACCCGAGCAGCTCCACCTCGTGGGGATTAACGCTCCCCGGTTTTATACGCATTTCTACCTTTTGTCGGCTGGATGCTCTCGGGGAGCGCAGGATGGGCAGCAGGTGACCTCGGCGAGCCGCTCTCCCCCTGCTCGTCCACTGAGTGCAAAGTGTTTTGCCCATCAAAGCAAGAAAAGACGACAGGAGTTTTCCAGAGAAATACCTCCCGCCAGCTGGTAATCGGCCCTCTCCTGCCTCGTCTGTTACTGCAGCTTCACGAACGGCTCATTTCCCGCCAGTGGGAGCCGCCCCCCCGCGAACACAGTCAGCCGGTTGTGGTACAAGTTCCCATACAGCTGCATGTTTCCCTCCTAGTTAATGCCCCTCGGTCTGGCACAGCATTCGGCTTCTTCCCGGTGACCTCTGACCCTTGGGACGACCGATGACAGAACACCAATAGGGTGCATGGGCACCTTTCCTCACTGAGCTGCAAAGTAACTCCCAACTCCTTTCCCATAAGGCCCTGCAGCTCCCCAATCCACTCCTCACTGCTAGAGAAGATGGCCTTCTGCGGCTCGACTCGTTTCTTCTGGGTGCTCTCGGTCACATACTGGAGGGTCACTGTCATTGTCACCGAGTGGCCCGACAGATGCAGAGAGAAGAAAATAGCAGCACGTCACCAACAGGCCGATACCAGTGAAGTTCTTACCTTTTCACACGTACCTGTCTGCCGGTGATGCGCGAGGACGGCTGGGTACGTGCACCGTGGTAAACCTCGAAGCGGGCGCCCATGGACAGAAGCTTGTCCGTGACAGACATTCGAGGCCTCTGGGTCCAGCTGGAGCTCCCTGTCCACTGTGTTACTGTCACTGCGCCAAATGTTTATGAGCTGTGGCCTCTGTTTCTTCTCAGGCCCAAACCAGAGGTCTGATCTCCTGCCAGCCATTGCCGCTTAAGTCATTGGAGCCATTAAGTTGCGACGTATTAAACCAACTCAGCACAGCTGCTGGAACAAGAAGTCATTTTTTTGTTTTCCCATTTTCCCTGATTCCTAAGTTTAATTTCCCTCCAGCAATGTTTTCAACTGGTTCCACCTGCAGCCTCGCTATGCTCTCGTCCTGCCACAGGACCTTCTCCACGGGCCAGGAAGGAGCCAGCAGCGCGTTCAAACGGGGCGACCTGTGAGCCGAGGCAGCAGTGTGGATCACAGGCCAGCCTGATACCACGGTACACAGACCCAGCTTTCACGGTCCCCCTGAAATAAGGATGTGTGGAGGACTGTGGATCTGCATTACCCTGATGTCAGAAGATACATATACAGCGTGATGAACCCAAATGCAACTATCAGCCACGCCTGATGGAAAGAGTTATAATCATGTACAAGGACGTCAGGACCCTCACATGCGTCACGCTGTGGTGACAGCAGAGGAGAGTCGGCTCCTGGCTCCTGTCCGTCTTGCTCTTGGTGTCCGCATTGGTCAGAGAGATTGGCCTGATCATCAACCAGCAACTGTGGATCACTGTCCACAAAGTCATTCACTATATTTGTGGGAATATCACTTTTTCCCTCATTTTTGAGTCCTGTGGTCTGAGAGTCAGACTTCTGTAAAACTTCCCTCAAGAAGTACGAGTAATATTGCGGCAATAGATAGTCCTGGTGAGTCGGTGGCTGGTTTGTGTGTGTGTGGGGGGGGGGAGTTAGGATAACCTGCAGTCCCTGTCGTCTCTACGACCCTCAAACCCGAGGCTGAGCTACAGTTTTTCTGCCAGTGTATGACCTTTGCAGCACTCAGGAAACCTGAAGAGTCACCGAAAAATCCAAGTCTAGTGCAGTTTTGGCAGATCCCTCCTTTGTTTCAGATATGTGCCAAGTTACAGTTTCAAGACTCGCTTTTGTATTTACAGGTGGTTTACAGAAGGTCACATGTCGACTTTAAACACTAAGAAAACATCCAGTGTATCTGTGAGTCTGGCCTCCGCCCTTCTCAGCAGCTCAACTGGGTTTAATTGTTCACCAGCTTCATGTAAAGCTCCTCACCTCCCTTTGTGTTCACATGCTAGCTAGATAATGAGGGCAGGTGAGAAGATTTTCTTTTGAAACTGGAGACCCTGGTGCCCTGGAGACAGCCAGCTGAGGTGTCATGGGTCATATCTGAGCTGTATTTATAGAGAGGGTATGGGGGGGGGGGCTTTCTGTGCTTTCTGACTTTTCACTAAAGATTGAGATCATCTCCTCAGGAAGGAGCTGCGTTTCAGACCACCTGAGTGGGGGGCATCTGGGCCGCAGATTTAAGAGAGTGGACACATGTAGGGTGGGGTGGGATGGGGGGATAAGGGGAACCAGGATTCCAGAGCTCTTCATCCCTGGCCATTGGTGAAAAACCAGTTTAGGTCCAACTCAGACACCTGGTTGAGTGGACCACGTTGGTCTACACCGATACAGGGGTTTCTCATCACTTCAGGAGCCCAGATTTCGAAGTGACAGTTTCACAACCCAGATTTAGACACAGCGTATCTGCTGAAGCCTTAAACAAGGTCATCATGCTCAGCCACCAGTGTTGGGTCTTCAGGGTCTACTAGGTGTTTGGGGTTAACGTCCTCTAGCAACCTCTAGCACTACCAGTGCACCACGCAGTGTAAGGAGAAGCGTGGACAGGTGAGCAGCCGTCCTCCAAACGTATGTCCGCTCAGGGTCTGGAGGCTGACGGTCTGGAAGGAAAGACCCGCGGAGAAACTCGGTCTTGGCCAGGGAGCAGCTCAAGGGACAGGAAGGCAAGAGGCCACAGCTCTATTTTTAGATTCGCTTTTCACTTCATTATAAGGGGTGGTTTGACTGCCCCGGCACTGAGCCGCTGCCAAGGCGGAGACTCGCCGACGGGGGAAGAGCGGCTGGAATGGAAAGTGTGGCATCCATCTTCATTTCCACGCAGTCGAGGGCTGCCAACTTACACAAGTTATGTAATGAAAGCAGGAGAAGATCACTTTGCCCCGGGAGGTGAGTTATGTAACAGAGGTGTTGGGGCGGCGCCTGTGTGGGGTTTGGTGCTCTGTACAGACACCAGCAGTGGATGTCAACCCCCCGCCTCGGTGAGGGAAGACAGAGGCGGCTCATTACCCCCCGCTGGAAAACAGCCATTTATTCGCGCCCAGAGTTGTACTTTTCTGTCTATTTTCCCACTTTTATGAGATGCAGAGATGTTTAAATTCATGGCATTTACGAAGCGACACAGGGCTGCTGGGGTTTCGGTCCTGGTCTTCTGTGGACAACATGGCAGTGCAGTTAACTGCTGCTGTGCTCATTGTCTAATGAACTAACCATGAGTAACAGGTCTCACTGGCGCGAGTGTCCATCTGATCTGCACGGGGGGACGTACAGCCCCCGCTTTTCATTTCACTCACGGCTCTGCGTCAGTGTCAGTGTCAGCACCTGAAGCCTTCAGCAAGAAGAACAATGTTCCCGTGGAAAAAGACCAGCACTAAGCCCTGAGGTTTGCTGTGTCCGGCGGGGTGCTGGGGGTGGGGGTAGCAGGAGCACCTCCTGCAGGAGGAACCTCAGAGTTGGTGCAGTACTGACAGACGGCGGTTCGGCGGACGGGTTTAGTGAAGTGTTGAGCGCTGAGGGCCGCGGTGACGCCCTCCAGGAGGACCGCTTACTCTGCTGGGTGTGACGTAGTGAGCTGCGCTTGACCGTCGTCTGCGGCATCGCCACAAATGCCGGGGAGGAGGACCTGGGTTTCTGGGGGGAGTCGCCCTACAGTTGTACCCAAGAGCAAAGCAAGTAACCAGACATGACAATGACATCTGCAGCTGTGTGGCTGAAAGCCTCCACACGTTGTAGTGACACACTGAGGCCTGGGGGGGTACGGCCTCACGGGATCCCGGAGCTGCTGTTGGACGGCTGCGGCCCTGAGGAAGCGGACGATCTCCACCCTCTTGGTCAGCGACGGAGAGGCGCTGGGACAGAAGCAGAGGACTGGCGAAGTTGGACCAGATGCCACCGCTGCTGACTCAGCCTGCCAAAGCTGCTCATGGCGCCGGTTGTATTTGCTCAGTTGTCAGTGTGACCTGCTTGTTCAGCAGCCGCCCTGAGCCGCCTGCCTGGGATCTGGAAAGAGAATAAAGTCGATAAAGCTGAAGCTACAAGGTGGTTCCCAACCTGCGCGCCTGTGTGAGCCAGCAGCGGGTCGGCACACACACCCGGACTGATCCTCTCCCGATCCGGTGAACCGGCGATCCCCTCAGCCCGGCTCGCTTCTGTACCCCCTTCTTTCGTGTCGCCCGTCGTCAGCTGGCGTCTGCGTGAACCAGGGGTGTTTACACTGTAAGTCTGCCCCCAACAGACATCACTTGCAGAGCAGAACATAAGCAGATGGTGTGTGACGTGTTCCGGTGGTGGAGTTACTGAGCCGAAGCCGAGGTGCCAGGAACTCCGACATTTGGTGTCTGAGTAAATGTCTGGTGACGGGACCCACTGCCCTGGGCGCTCAGACAGTGAATCACACGGCAGAGTGTGTGTGGGGGGGGGGCAAGCTGTAATGTGCTTCCCTTCACATGTTTACGCTCTGGGGTCAAACCATGGTTTCTGGACAGGAGGTAGCAAGAGATGATGTCATCCGTCTCCACGGGAACAGAGGTTTAGGGGGTTTGTCCGCAGACCGCCGCTGGTTGTTGGGGAGAAGCTTCGTGCAGCACTAACCTTACAGCTCTGCACTGACCACCAAACGACAGCACGTGCCCCTCGACTGCCCCCCTCTGCTGACCCGGGGACGCGGTCATCGCAGTTACTGCCGCTGTCCGGCTGGGACTGGCCGGCCTCACGTCTACAGCCCCGTGAAAAACCTGGTGAAACATCCATACCCGTCAAATGCAAATATAAACAAAACTCAAACACCTGGAACCTGATGCCCTTTCTGGATTAGGGAAACAACGCCTGTGAGCCTCTGACTGTTACACGTTTCACAGACAGTTTTGTAAGTCAAAGTGTTGCAGAACCGCCTGGTTGTTTGGATCCTGGTGTTTGGACCCTTTTACTGTCACGTTGATTCCAAGCAGCAGCGCAGCACAAGTCTTCTTTGGCCTGTGTCGTGCCACAGAACAGTCTCATTTCAGGAGTTTTCTGGAACTGCTTGGAATAAACTCATTATGCTGTATTTACACTTTGAGTAGAATCTTTAATGTAAAAATGTGAACAGAAACGCTGCTTGTACGCAGCCTGCCGTGATCCTGCGGTCCGCGCCGGACATGTGTTTATTTGCGCAGACGTGTTCCAGCTCACGTGTGGGCATTAATGAGTCTCCACGGCGACACGCGTGTGGGAGCCGCGGCGGCCGGGAAAAGGGCTCCAGTAAGAGGCAGGTAAGAAAACAGCTGCTGCTCGGGGCTGGGAGGGACGGGAGGAGGGGTATGAAGCGGCCCCTCGTCTAACCGGGCACCCGTCTCATCTGGAATTTGAATATTTTCACCCGTTTGGACCGTGCTGCACGTCGTTTGTTTCCTGGGCAACACCCCTCGGCAGGGTATTTAAAGCAGGGGGTCTGTCCCTCAGGCTCCAAACAAGGCAAGCAGCTTGGGACGGCGAGCGAGAGCAGCCTGTGGGAACGTCCTCCAGCAGAAGCTTGTGGAGCCGAGCAGCAGCCGGGAGCGCAGCATGTCGGGGACTGTCAGCGTGTTCCTTCTGCTCTGCCTCCTGCACACGGTGAGAAGTTCACTCAGGGCTTTCTTTTCAGGGGAAACGCTTTTGCTGGCTGTCCTGGTCTGTCCACATCTCTCAGTTGCACTCCTGACAATTACAGCCTATTGAGGCACCACTTGGTGGAACCGCTGTTGACGGGTTCACAGCTCTGCGGGCCGGAACTGCACAGCTGCCCCGCGGGTCACGGCCGCTTGTGCCGCTCTGGCTTTTTTGCTCGTCGTTCCTAAAGTCTTCAGCAAACTAACCAGACGGGCCGAAACCGTTCTCCTGCTTCCGGCCGCCGTGTCGCCCACAGTGACGACGCCCTTCTGAAGGACGGAGCAGCGAACCTCAGCGCCACTTTCTGTCCCCCGAGTCCTCTTTCTACACGACTCACTTGCTAAAACCACACGAATTTTATCAAGCAGCAAACTGTTTTTTTCCTGCAGTCCTGGGCAGTACTTTTGTTATTTACTGCAAATGACATCTTTATCTCAGTCTCTGTATTTTACCTCCTACGGTTTAATTTCAAACGAATCACAAATATTACTAAATATTAGAACATCTTGAAGGCTGTATGCAGTAAGTTTGGCATCATGCATGTTTACAGTTTCCTACAGATTAATGGCGCCACCCAGTGGACATGCTATAAAAAAGCTGTTCTGAACTCTGGCGTGTGTGTGTGTGTGTGTGTGTGTGTGTGTGTGTGTGTGTGTGTGTGTCCAGGTGGTGGCCCAAGGCTGCTCCCAGCCCTGTGAGTGTCCCTCCAAGCCCCCTGTCTGTGCCATGGGCACCAGCCTGGTCCTGGATGAGTGCGGCTGCTGCAAGGTGTGTGCCGGGCAGGTGGGCGACCGCTGCTCCCCCCTGGAGCCCTGTGACCACCACAAGCAGCTCTACTGCCACTACGGCGCCGTGCCTGGAGCCAAGACGGGCGTGTGCACGGGTGAGTGTCACTTTGGCACGTGTCGGCGTGACCCTGCGTGTGGTAAAAGGAGGATCTCACAGCCACCCCCCTCCTCCCATGGCAGCCCGCGAGGGACAGACCTGTGACCTGGGAGGGGTCGTCTATCGCAGCGGCGACACCTTCCAGCCCAGCTGCCGGCACCAGTGCGTCTGCATGGACGGCGAGATTGGCTGTGTGCCGGCGTGCGGAGGGGATGCCCTTCTGCCCTCGCCCGACTGTCCGCACCCGCGACGCATCCACATCCCCGGGCGCTGCTGCGAGGAGTGGGTGTGTGACCAGGTGCCTGAGGCCGGGCACTTCCAGTCTGCGGTGGGCTCCACATCCACAGGCCGTAGGTGTCCCCCCGGCAAGTGCCGCAGAGCTTTAACCCCCTCCGCAGACAGAGCTCACGTGTCCGGCGTCGGCCTCGAGGTGCTGCGCTTGGTCACAGGTCAAAGAGAGGGAGCGTCTCCATGCGTCCGGGTCCTAATACCGCCGTACAGGTGGTCCAAAAATCTGAATCCACTAGGGGGATTGTGATCAGAATTCCATGCACGTGGTCAGGGGGCAGTACAGCCTCCCTGCCCGTGACAAAGGCAGCTGCGAGAGACCGGACCCGTCGCGCGTCTCGCTCGTGTTTCCCGGAGATGCTCTGCCTTGACACAGTAACTTCTCTCACCTTGACCTCAGTCTCCGTTCTCACAACCCCTCTTTCTCTGCCTTTAGGTTACCGGGAGGCGCCCGACTACGACCTGGCGCCGGAGAACCCTCGGGACAACTGCATCGTCCAGACCACGGCCTGGAGCGAGTGCTCCACCACCTGCGGCATGGGCATCTCCACGCGCGTCACCAACGACAACGAACGCTGCCAGCTGGAGAAGCAGAGCCGCGTGTGCCTGGTGCGGCTGTGCCAGGCGGTTCCGGAAACAGCCGTGAAGGTGGGCGCTGGGCGACGGCATGGGCACCGAGTACCCCCCTCACGTCCTGCCTCTCTGAGAAGCAGTGCTGTGCAAAGGGAAGACCAGCAGGGGCCTCTGCGCTGGGGGGAGTGACAGAAGGGAGGAGGTGACGGGGGAGTTAGCGACATGCCGCAAGAAACACAGCTGTGGGGGGGCTGGTTTGAAGCACGGGCTGCTGCTGAGGGTTGGTGGTGTTAAACATCTTCCTGTAGAAACAGTCCGTTCAAAACAGATCATTTTTGATCCAAAGCAACTTATTTGTCTTTCATATATCAGTAAAATGTTGTAATTCTAGTGCAGCAGTTTGGTTGAAGTTCCCCTTTGAGCCACCTTCTCTTGCCCACTGCTTTCTGTGGCCGAAGCCACTCGGCATCCCGGTCCACTGCAGCACTGACATTCACTCTCTCGGTCCGCAGAAAGGCAAGAAGTGCCTGCGGACCTCCAGAGCCGAGGGAGGCCTGCGCTTTGAGCTGTCCGGCTGCTCCAGCACGCGCCTCTACAAGCCCCGCTTCTGTGGGACGTGCACAGACGGACGCTGCTGCACCCCTCAGAGCACCGTCACCGTGAACGTGGAGTTCCGGTGCCCCGAAGGAGACAGCTTCCACCGAAAGATGATGTTCATCAAGACGTGCGCCTGCCATCGCGACTGTCCCCGCGACAACGACATCTTCCTCTCTACGTACCACCGCCACATGAGCGGCGACTACGACAGCAGCGCGTGAAGCTCTCTCTGTCACACGCCACAGGGTCACAACCCGAATCAGACGCTCGTCTTCCGTCTCGAAAAGATAGGAAGAAGAAAAAGAAACAAACCGAAGATGAACTGACCGTCATTTACACAAGTATTTCTCTCCATGGCGTCTAACTTATTCCTCTGACTGCCATGTCAACGAGTTATTTATTCGTCCGCCGTACAGTACGAGAGGCACCGAGAAGAGCGAAAAAACGCACTTGGCAGCCTCTAAACGTTAAGAATAATAATTGTACCACTACAGAAACCCCCAGACGCGGCGGCCGTGTGTTTGCTAAGGCGGGGATCATATCAGAAGGACTCGGGCAGCGTGTCACCCGAAGGGCCCCGCGACGCCCCTCAATTTATCCCAAAACAACACATTGAAAAATGTGGCTTCGTCGACAAAATACCGCCTCACGTCACTTTCTGCATTCTTTTTCAATGAAAAGTGAAAAAGAAATAACTTTCCACAAGTTGCATCTTATGTAAATACTGTAAATATCCTGTGTACAGTTTTGTAGCATAATTTAAGTTGAGTTGCGCGACTGGGTGTCGTCGTACTGTATTGCTGTGCTCAGCGCGGCACCCCCCCAGCGGGAGACCCGCCAGTTCACATCTGTTGCACTTTGGTCCTTTTCCAATAAAAGGCTATATTTTTATACAAACTCGGTCCGGCTGTCCTCCTTTGTCACGCACGTTCCTCCCGTAAACCAGCAGAGACCGACGGAGGAAGTTCAATTTACTGGAGCTCGAAAACAGCTCAAAAGGACAGGACTGAGTTAACTTGACAGACGTTGAGCACAAGGCGCCACATCCGTGTCCTCGCAGTAACTGTACTGAAACACGCTGGTTTGTCGAATTAAAGTCAACGGATGGAAAGTGAAAGTCCTGCTGCAGGACAACGGCGACCCGCTACCTGGGAAACAAGCAGATAGTAAAATTATTCACACCCAGGGAAAATTTGTGACAAAGGAGAGGTCGTTTTACAAAACACACCGCCAGCAAGCACCTCACACAGCTTTCTCCAGCTTCAGCTCACATATTCAGCTGTTATTGCAGGCAGACTTTCTCTTAACTCAGCGACTGCAAACAAATGAACGTAGTAAAAGTTTATGCTCGTTTGTTTCCATGACGACGGCAATTTCCTGCTGAACGTTTGACTAAGTCTTCCCACCTGGGAGGTAATTTGGTTATAGTGGGGCGGTCAGGGTGTGTGACACAGTTTCTATAAAATTCACTGCAAAGGGGGGAGGGGTGGTATTGTTTTGGGGTTTGAGAGGAGAAGATGGTAGGATGGCTGTGAAGTGCATCACTGTGGGGAGTTTAGTTCTTGTTTTAGGCTGTGTGTACAGTGCACAGTTTTCTTGGCAAGTAAAATCACAAAATTCATCATTTCATGGTCCACTGCAGCAGTTGTCTGCTCAAGAATCCCAAGACAGACAAATAGCACTGATGCCCCATGATCAGCTGCTAGTTCAGACTCGCCAACAGCCATCAGATCGAGAAACTGAAGGTGGCCCGGTGGCCCTGGTGCCCCGAGATCAGCCAGTGAGTTTGACTCACCATCACCAGTCATCTGCTCAAGAACCTCAGGACAGCCCAGTGGTTCCAACACCCAAGGACCAACCAATAGTTTTATCTTCCCAGCAACAGCTGTTTTCTCTGGCATCACAAGATGGCTCAGTTGTTCTGATGCCCCAGGATCATCCACTAGTTCAGACTCACCACCAGCAGCCTACACCATCACCTCAAGAACCAGAAGACACCCCAATGGTTCTGATGCCTCAGGATCAGTCGGTGCTTCTAACTCACCAGCAGCCCACACCATCAGCTCAAGAACTTCAGGAGAGCCCAATGGTTTCAGCACCAAAGGACCAGCCACTGGCTTTATCTTCCCAGCAAGTGTCGTCTACTCGGGCGTCACAAGACAGCCCAATGGTTCTGATGCCCCAGGATCAGTCGTCATTGGTTCTAACACACCAGTGGCAGCCATCTGCTCAAGAACCAGAAGACAGCCCAATGGTTCTGATGCCTCAGGATCAGTCGGTGCTTCTAACTCACCAGCAGCCCACACTATCAGCTCAAGAACTTCAGGAGAGCCCAATGGCTTCAGCACCAAAGGACCAGCCACTGGTTTTATCTTCCCAGCAACTTTCATCATCTCGTTCATCACAAGATGACCCAATGGTTCTGATGCCCCAGGATCAGCCACTCTTTTTGACTCCCCACTGGTTGCTATCTGCTCAAGAACTTCAGCAGAACCAAGTGGCTCTAATGTCCCAGGATCATCCAGTGGTTCTGACTCAACAGCAGTCGTCTCTTCAAGAACCTCAAGGCACCCAAATGGTTCTGATGCCCTGGGATCAGCAAGCAGTTCTGACTCACCAGTGGCAGACACCTGTTCAAGAAGCTCAGGATAACCCAGTGGCGCTGATGCCCCAGCAGCCATCAGTTCAGATGCACTCAATTGACCCTGTGGTTCAACCACCTCAGGGTCATGCAGTGCCCCGTGGTCTGTATGATGTTTCACCAGCATTTCCAGTACTTCCAAGCCAGCCAAGAGTCCAGGCACAGAAGGGACAGCCGGTGGTTCTGATGCCTCCTGGGCACCCCATGGTTCAGGAACCCCAAAGGAGCCCGGAATTATTCCGTAATCCATGGCCATTAAGGTCTGTAATTGCTGAATGCTGGGAGAGATCAGTCCTGGTAGCAGTGCAGAGGGACCTGCTGGGTACTGGCCATCTAATTCAGCCATCTGAGGTTACCCTGGGAGGCTGTGCTTCAAGTGGACAGGATGCCACTGCTTACATTCTGTTTTTTGAGACCGAACTGCACAGCTGTGGTAGCACAATGACGGTAAGGTTTTCCTTACACACTGCAAGCTCTTTCCAGGCATTCCAGGAGAGGTTTGGCTGAGTAAAGTTGTCAATTCCAGATGACTAATGAGGCACTGATCTACACCTTCACCCTGGTCTACCAACCCCAAGAAGTTGGTGCTGCTCCCATTGTGAGGGCCAACAGTGCTGCTTTCAACATTGAGTGCCACTATTTGAGGTAAACAAATCCTGTACATCATTTCAAGCTGTAGAAAAGTTCTGGCCATTGTTCACTGCACTAATCTGGAAATGGTTGGGTGGGGGGCTACACTGCAATAGGAAGCACAATGTCAGCAGTAATGCCTTGAGCCCAACTTGGATCCCCTTCCAATCAACAATGTCAACTGAAGAACTGCTGATGTTCTCCCTCAAACTAATGACTGGTAGGTTGGGTAACAGCAGATTACTAGTACTGTGTCGCCTTGTCTTCAATGTTTATGTTCATCTCTGCAGATGACTGGCAACAGGAAAGACCTTCTAGTGTCTACATGCTAGGAGACATCATGAACATTGAAGCCTCAGTCATAGTGGCCAACCACATACCACTCCGTGTCTTTGTGGACAGCTGCGTGGCCACATCTTTACCTGACGCAAATGCTGCTCCTAGATACCAATTTGTTGAGAACCACGGGTGGGTGCATGAGGATTGGCATCAACTCTTCTGAAGTGAAAGAGTGTAACACGAGTTGTCTGTGCTGTTCAGGTGCCTGACTGATGCCAAGCTGACCAGCTCTCGCTCGCAGTTTTTGCCTAGAAGACAAGAGGACAAGCTCCAAATGCAGTTGGATGCCTTCAGGCTCATGCAGAAGATGAGAGACATTGTAAGAAACTAATACTTTTTCTGGAATAACTTGCTGCTGAACATGGGGCACCTCTGGTAGTAACATGATGGTTCTTGTACAGGTTTATATAACCTGCATTTTGAAAGTGACAACAGTTGCTCAAGCTGAGAGTTCCCAGCACAAGGCTTGCTCATTTTCTACAGCAACAAACAGGTTAGTTCTGTTGCATGTCAACACGCTGGGTTAGCAGAGGTTCTCTCAGCCCTTCTGTCACCTGATGCTGTTGTAGATGGGTTGCTGCTGGTGGCCGTGACCAGGTGTGTGACTGCTGCAACACAAACTGTTCCCTGAGGAAAATGAGAGATCTGGCAAATGCAGGTAAAGCTCCTCCCTACCTTCGGCGCTCCCTGCTGTAAAACTCGTAAGAAATGGTGTCCTGTCTCCTGCCCTGCTAAGCTCCAAAGTGGAAAAGTGAAGTTAAAGTTGGCCCCATCTTTATTGAAGAGAAGCTGGAGTCCAGTCATGAATTGCAGGGCTTTGGGCCCCAGTCTGCTCCAAAGGCTAAAGGTGACAAACCAGCAGGTGACTGATCTTAACCTACACCTGACCCAGTGTCATCTTTACTCCTAAACATGGACCTTTCTCTGCCCTGCAGGTTTCCCCTCCCAGATGGTTCTTGCTGGAGTCCTGCTGATGGTGGGACTGCTGTGCACAGTTGTACTTGTTGTTCTGTTGCACCAGAGATGAACACTTTATAATAAAGGTACAAATGCCCAAGGTGATGCTTTCTTGCTGTCAGTTTATGAAAAGTGAGCCATCAGGGTTAATGGTCACTTACAGCTGGGGTGCTCAGGATTCAGCAGCCATTTCAACCTCCAAGTTACTGACTAGATGCAGTGCTGTGGTCCACAGCATGAACCCTGCCAGTTTATTCACGAAGTATCTGGCTGCTGGAATGAAGTCAAGTTGTACAAGCTCCTCACGTCACACAATGTACGGTTTACATCCGTCCTGCTTTGGTACTCAAAGTTGAACTGGTGATTCATCTCTTGGGTTCATTATCAGTGTGCAGCTCTACTTAAGTGGCCAAGATCTGAATTACCACGGTGACATGGCAGCTTCTGCTTTTTGCAGAGGTTCCCAACTTGCCTGGTGCAGCTTAACAGGCCTCACAAGCTCTACGTCCACTAAATTGCTGCAGTGCTTCTGCTGGAGTGTCTACTGCACACACTCATAGTGCTCCAAGGTCCAACAATTTGCTTTCTGAAAAATAAGCAGCTGCAGGGGTATGAGGGAGTTTAACTGGAGGTCCTAGTTACTCAGCTGCACTGGATACTGGGCTGTATGTTTTGACCTATTATGCAATAACTCTAAAACAGACTTTAATCTTCTTCTGCTCATATCTGTAGAGGGTGATGGAAAAACACTTCATTACTTGGTAATTGAGTATGATGTGAATATACACTATTGATCCAAATCTGCTGCAGGTTCTCAAGGAGGATCAGATGGAATGACGCAACTTCTGCAGCAGGGTTAAGTCAGGCAGAAAATGATGACGACTTAGATCGCCGCACGTTCAGCAGCAGCGTGAAGGGGAATAATGTCTGCATGTGGGGCACTGACCGTGAAAGGGATTTGCTAAATGTTTGAAGTTTAAGTCGCACATAAAATGAGGGTGGGAACCATCATCAGGGAACTACGGCTGAAGCGGGAATTTAACAGCTCTAACTGCTACACCGCCTGCTGGCTCCAAAATGAAACTCAGTGTTTCACAAAAGCGGACGTGTACGGTGCACGGATGTCTGCTGTCACCTTTCCTCGCCGGTACCACTGAAGCGCACTGACCCTTTGGACACGGTAATCGTGGCTCATGGCGCCCTCTAGTGGAGCCACTGAAACTGCCTAACACGCATCAGGCCTTACAGAACCCGGTCGGGGGGCTGTGGGGGGATATTACTGTTTACCCCGTCATGGGCTTATTCGTTCCTGTCAAATATAACTTTCCCTTATTCTGATAGAGTTTGGCGCAGCGGAGGAGCCCCAGAGATCCACGGCCCTGGCGACCAGACGGCTGCCCTCTTTGCCCAGGCCCAGCGTGGGCTCCACCGTCACGGTGGAGGCGAGGGACGACTGGCCCCCCGTGGAGCCCGGCGACGCCTTCAGGAAGAGCTCCAGCTGCGGCAGTGTGAGGTCACTTGGACGGCTCTGGCCGTCAAGTCGGAGCTCATCCTGTATCCTGTAAATGTTGCCGAAGGGACGAGCTCAGGGGAGGGTCCGAAGCCGCCATCTTCTTCACCTCTTTCTGTGGGAATCAAACATCTCCCTGAAGTGTTCATCATAAACTAATTCTCCTGCCCACTTTTAAATAAAAGCCATCTGTGTTTGAAATCCAGCGATGTTCACTGTTTTGGGAGGTTTAAAAACATGGTTATTTGTCGTTGACCTCTGAACTTTATATGTGTGACTGAACACTGCTTTTTTTTAAATAAAAATGTTTGTTATTTTACGTGTTACTGTTTTTTTTTTTTACCAAAGTGGTCATTATTTGTTCAGTACATGTAAACAGATTTTTTACAGTGCAGGAAGACCCTGTTATACAGTCTTGGGCATAAATACTGTCAGCAATTGTTTTCAGTGCACAAAACACCGCTTGACTTTAGCTATTCAAAAAGTATAATTATTAATATTAAATGCTAAATGTAAGTGACTTCAGACTGGGTTTGCGTTTTTCCTTTCTCGCATTACGGAACGTATCGTGTGTCGTGGAGCCCATTTTGTTGTACGGCAAACACGCTGTATCACGTGACAGCCCCCCCCCCCCGACATCCATGTTGTTTTACGGAAAATCCACATTTCAACATCAGCGGAGAGTCTAACACATGGCGCGCACAGCCAATAGAATTGAAGGAAAAGATGTTTTCCGCAGAACTGACAAAGATTTTGTCCAATCGTCTAGCGAAAAAATAACGACGACACGATTGGCAGGTCTTGTAGCCTACAAAGGGGAGGGACTTCGTTTTTTTTTTTTTTAACGGTTAGAGGGTAGTGGCGCCGAAGTGTCCGTGAAGTGTGTTAAACTCTCCGGTCTGGAGAAGTTCCTAATATTTTTCTAGGAATCGTTTTAAAGGATTTCCCTCGTTTGTCATCAAAAAGGTACATTTAAACGCATTGTACTCCGGGAAATTGTGCAGGACTGACGTGTTCCTTTCTTGTAAAATGTTGTTACTTTTGGCCTGAGAAACGGACCTACTGAAGAGTTAATGTGGATAAAGTTACTCTGTTTTTACCGTGGTTAAAACTTCATGTTGGAGGTACTTGGTTCGCTGTGTGGGCGAGCTTCACTCTGCGGTTGTTTTTGTTCAGTACTTAGGATTGAAAGTTAACTGTCGTCACTTGGAAAGAAATAGTTTTGAAAGTAAGTAAACGGCAGAAAATACGGTTAAAGTTGATGTGAAACAAGGAGTGAAACTTGTAACGTTCCGTTGTTAACGTTCCGTTGACATAAGAACCGGGGCGCGGCGGTTCTGTTTCTATGGCAACGGGCTTCCCCATCCTCTTTCTGGGCACGATTTTCTCTCTTTATCGCGCTAAACGGATCAGTAGGAGGTTCATTTCCCGGGTCAGGGTCGTAACCCAGTATTGAAGGTGGGCACTTTGTTTGGTTTGTGTCCTAATGATGTTAAATCGGTGACTTAATGTCCCTCAGACACGAGTTCCTTTGGTCCACACGCGCTCACAGGTGTCCCACGGTCAACACAGGCCACGTTAGTGCAGCGTTTTACTGCAGTGCTCTGCCTGTCCTGCAATGTAACAGTATATTGTTATATTATGTTATTTACCGTGTCCACTTTGAACGGTGCAGGTATGAAGTGTTGTTTGGCAGGACGTGAGGAGGTGGCCCACGTTTTGAGATCCTGCACAGGTGAACAGGTCCTGATTTGTTCTCAGTGGTAAAATTCTGTCACCTGGATTTTCTCACAAACAGGGACTCGGATCCAGAGTTTTCAGCTCCAGTGCATGCAAGAAACTGCCAAACTGCAGCCACATCCTCCCTTCTAGTGACCGTCTCCCCAACTTAGGCAGAACATCTGTTCATAACTTGAGTTTTTTGTAATTCCAAAGTTCCTTTTGCTGCCAGGTCAAAAAAAAAATAAAAGGTTAACAATAACAGCATTGTCTGGTACACGCACCGCGTTGCTCATGTTGTTTATCGCTGACATGCAGGAACTCTACGGGCAAGCTGTAAACACTGTGGGTGTGAGTTAAACTAAGGCGGTCTCACACTTCTTTTCTGTATGGCTGTGCTTCATTAAATAAAATTCAAAACGAATCTTGTATCAATTATACAAGCATTTAATGTTGATGTAAAAACTGGGTTTGTAAGAGACTGTAATTCAAATAAAGCAAAGAAGAGGTTTTTTGCATACCGGATTTAGAGTTGGACTGAAGGGCCCTTGAGTACAACCTGTGTCCCTCAGTTTACTTCCTCCCAGCTGAGGAATTTTATTGGAGACCAGCTATGTGCCTTTTTCTGTGTACACGTGTAGTGTCACACAACTATGTGCTATGTCCTTGTCCTCGCTGCAGTCACATCGCTAGGCTGAGCCCTCTTGGCATGGAGTGGCAGACCCCCGCCCTGTCGCAGAAGTTCCAGAGCCGGCTGGGACACCAGGTTAGCGAGGCAGACAGTGGGGTCACGGCCCTGGGATCGACCACATCAGAGAGCGTCGAAGGTGAGAGCCCCGCCTTTACTCACCCAGGAGGGCCCTCTAGGCTAGGACATCTCCGGGGGGCAGGGGTGTCTCTCACACCCTTTTTTCCCAAGTGAAGTTAGACAGATGGCCTGTTGTCCTGGTGCTCTGGAGAACGAGGGAGAACACCTGTGTCTTGTTGTGGACACGAGAGATGCCATAGCGCTGCTGTGCATTTGTAAATGTTCCAAAACATGCCGTGCATCCGGCCAGTCCGATTGCGTATGTGGCCAGGAATACCACAAGCGTGTGGCTGCCATCCTTGGTGTCAGTTTGGACACCACAGTGGAAACTCTAATCCCCGTTTCCCACAGCACCTCCTGCCGGGTGGTTATGGCCTCTGATTGGGCTGAGTGGTCATCCAGCATCAGGGAGGAGGCTGCAGAAAGGCTCTTGCTGCTTTCTCCTCATCACTTTTCAGTTGTTACCACAGATGTTCCTGTTTTGTACCAGTATATCCTGTGTGTCTCATGTCTTCACAGGTCTCTTCATGCTCCTCAAGATGTGCTCTGCCCATAGTTTTAGTGTTTTGTTTATAAAAGGCTTTGAAGTAGCTGCTCAACAATTTCTTGTGTAGATGCATTTCCATGGTTTCCTTTAGGTTTTACAGTGAGGTGGGTGCACATGTATTGTAAACCTGCTACAGAAAGTGTACTGGCGGGGGGGGGGGGTATCTGAGCTCACTGACTGCATCGCTGCTGCTCTTGACCATGAATATTATTGTTGTTTGTTTTCTTATTACAACCCATTTTCATAATGTTGTGTCTCGTGGGGATCGTACAGAGACTTTGGGAGAAACAAGTGGAAGCAGCTCTGTGCTGTAGTGATTGGCCAGTGGTGGTTTTCCACTGGAGTCTGTGGTCACATTGTGCCTGGGGTCTGTATGAGCTTTGAGCCGTCAGACACTTGGGGCCAGTGATAAGTGTGTTCTTTTTCATTGCAGTGTGTGTGTGTGTGTGTGTGTGTTTGTTTGTTTGTTTGTAGCTCAGAAACCGTCAAGCTGCATAATACATCTGTGTGGCACAGGACCAGGATGTGGGTAAATATTGCAGTGTGGCTTTTACTGCACAGCCTGGTAATACCTTGGTTGTGTCAGGCACCTTGAGCTGTTGGGTCTTGTCTGTCACGTGTGGAGACCCACCTGCTGTCAGGAACAGACCTTCACTCCTGTGTTTCACTTATTGATGGTCCGGCCTTCATCGCCAATGGGTGCTCGAGCCCACCCGGGGAGCATTCAGGAGGAGGGGAGGTAAGCTGGGTTTAAATAAGAGGCAGGGCAGACCAAGGCTCTCTGTAACCTGAGAGTGCACTATAAATACCCTGGATAGGTTCCTTTTTGTGCTCTCCCAGTCCTGGGGTCGAGGGACGAGCAGCAGCAACCAACAGCATTGTCATCTCGTCTTTTGCTCGGACGGCTCATCAGATCCTGGTCCTGGAATTAGAGGGTACAGCTTGGCCACTTTCAGAGCGCTCAGTCATGAAGCGCTGTGGATAGGGACCTCAGCTGAGTGGTAGCCGAACCTTAAACCTCTCTGAGGCCCCCTATGCTGAAGCTGACTGGGTCGGTCTTCTCAGCATGGTGGGCTGCAGCTCTGGACGTCGCAGCTCCTAAACCACCCCTCTCACCAACTCTGTTACTTGGCTGCTGCTGCTACTACAGGTCTGAAAAACTGAAGTTCTAGATGATCTGAGGACTTTTTCTGCAGCTCTCAGGCAGTGTTTTCCTTTGTATAGAAAAGGCTGTAAGAAAACACCTGAGCTGAAACTCGGGTCTCATTTTTTCTAAATCGGGTGGTACTTTGGCCAAATTAAGAAGCAGGTTTTAAATGCGGTCCAGGTGCTATATTTAGTTTAGTTTTATACTTTAATATAATCCCTCTTTAATCTGGCAGAATGTTTGTCTAGTGGGGGAGACACTGCCTGTGTTGCATGAGCTACTGGAAACATTTGTTTGCCGTATTTATGAAGGTAAATGGTTAGGGGAATGGCACCTCACTTCAATAGAACTTACCTGGTTTGCAGACATTCATGCTGAATGGCGTTACAGCTGTTCCTGTCGACATCGGCCTGTTTGCTGTTGTGTTGTTGGGCGGAACTAGAGGTAGCCGTTAGGTGGTATGACTCCCTCATAATCCCCCCCTCCCCCTGTTGTGTCTTTGCAGATTTCCACAGCTCCAGTGACAGCTCCTCCTTCCAGCCAATTCGCAGCCAGGTTCCCATCCCCACTGCCCATGTGATGCCCTCCACGTCAGGCCCCCCCGCCCCCAGGTCCCAGACCTCATCTGTTGCCCCCTTGGGTGACCGGGAGTCCAACTTGTCCAGCTCCTCCAAGTCGTCCCACTTGACCAAGTCGGCATCCTCCCCGAACCTGGAGGCCCAGGCGCATGCAGATGGGGGTGCCACCGCCAGGCCCGACTGCCTAAGCCGCTACCGAAGCCTGGTGAATGGGCTGGACCACTCGCTGTTCCCGCCGGGGGCCGAGCACTCGCATCTCGAGGATGGCCAGGGGTTCGACGTACCTGCCATGGAGCCTACGCTGAACCAATCAGCTCTGCTGACCACCTACTGCCCAGACCCCCGCTACCGGCTGCACATGAGCAATCTGGGTGGAACTCCTGAGGCGGGGGTGACGACAGCAGCGGAGTCAACTTACAGGCTCCTCCCAGAGGCCAAGCCTGTGCTCCATGGTGCCCCCCAGAGGCCGGCCCAGCAGTCGGCACTGTGGACGGGACAGGGGTACGAGGCCCGGAGCCAGGACAGGGGTTGTGATGAGGCTGCCTGGCGACAACAGCAGCAGCAGCTAGAGAACCTGCGGGTGCAGGTAGAGCACATGAAGGTAGGTGGTGGAGCCACTGGATGGTGGGTGGAGTTTGACACTGCATTATCGACCAGGGCTGTGGGTTGGAAACGGTAACACTACTCCTTTGTCTTCTTTCCAGCTGCTAGCTGCAGGTTCTGGACAGTCCTCCATGGGGACCCCCAGCCTGCTGTCCGGGGGCTCTGGGTGGGACACCATCATCAAGGCCAGTGAGAGCCTGCTGAAGGAGAAGGATCTGGTCATTGAGAGGTAATGACCATCACACATCTGGTCACTGTTTACACAGTTTCATAGTTCCTCATCTGCAATTCCAAAGTTGAAAAAGCTCTGTTTGGCACCAAAACCTGACCTGATGCCACCTTCACTCAACCACAGAAATATCAAGAGGTAAAATGGGCCTCTGTGTTTTTAACCCTTCCATACACACCTGGGGTCATTTTGACCCCAAGCAGCCTTCAAAATTCACTTACTTACCTGTTAATTTTAATTAGCATTTCACACCCTCGGTACCTTTTCGATTAGGAACACCTGCTCAATTTCCTGTAATGTTTTTTGCAAAATCATCGAATTGACCCCAAGTGTGTAAAGTCGTCGACAGTTTAACGTGTGCATGGAAGGGTTAAGAATGAGTAGAGAAGGAAGCATCTGTCATGATTGATGGCCCAGAAGTGGAGCTATTGCAGCAGCTTCGAGGTGGTGCATCTGTGAAGAACACGATGTGGAAACACACACCATGTGAGACCTAAACAAACGACAAGTTTTTGAAGTTTTGCAGTGAGGGTGATGACCGAAAAAAAAAAAACAGGAAAACATTGGATATGACAAAAACTTAGTCATAAGTTGATGGTCAGTTGCTCTAGACCGTGCTGGGCGTGATGCATAATATACAGTATTTGTAACCTTTTATAAAATCTAAAAAAATTCTGTGTTCTGAAACACATTTGGCCGCAAGGGTTTCAGACAAAGGGATTGTGGACCTGTCCTGTAGACCTAACAGTCTTTGCTGTTTAATAACACTTGTGAATTGTTTTGTGTATCTGACATCTTGGTCCTAAGTGATGTTACTCAGTAGGTAAGCAGCTTAGTGCACAAACATTTACTGCATCAATTCATTATAAGTATTTTCACCAAGTGGGAGGAGGGATTTGAACGTGGAACCTTCAGACTCCACGGTGAGACCTAAGCTGTATGCCGCTTACTGGCCCATTGATGTGGAGTGTAATAATCCCTGTGGGTTTTTTGCTGTGAGTGCAGCTGTATGTTTGGATTCATGTTTGAGGCCACATGACCTCTATAACTGCGCAGGCAGAACCAGCAGATGATGCAGCTGAAGCAGCGGCTGCAAGAGAGCGAGCTGCAGCTGCACGGGGCCCTGCTGGGGCACGGCACCCCCTACCCGGATGTGTGCCTGCTGCGGTTGCAGGTGAGCTCCTTGTATGTGTGTGGTGCAATCCTTCCCACCACACCGCATCTGCAGACCCCCTCAGTGTGCTCCTGTCCTCCCCGCACAGGAGGCCCAGCGTGAGATCACGTTCCTGCGTGCCCAGTTCGCCGAGCGCAATGACAGCGCTGCTAAAGAGGTGGCGCAGGCTGAGCGGCGCCTTGCGGTGGTAGAAGTGGAGTCGCGCAGGCTTGGCGAGGAGCTGCGGGAGGCGGCCCAGAAGCACGCTGAGGAGAAGAAGAAACAGGAGGAGCGGGTGAGCACAGCACCTTCCCCAGCTGCCAGGGTTCGAGATGGCTGGTGGAGCTAAAGGGGGTGTGGCCTTACTCTGTGTGTGTGTGTGTGTGTGTGTGTGTGTGTGTGTGTGTGTGTGTGTGTGTGTGCGTGTGCACAGATCCGCAGCCGCGACAAACACATTAGCAGCCTGAAGAAGAAGTGCCAGAAGGAGTGTGAGTTGAGCCGTGAGCGGCAGCAGCGCGTCGAGACACTGGAGCGCTACCTGGCTGATCTGCCCACACAGGAGGACCACAGAGCCCAGAGCAAGCAGGTGTGTGCGTGTGTGTGTGCATATGTGGGAGCAGGAGTGTGACAGGCACCTTGTGGTGTTCTAGGCCTTACTCTCCTGTGATTGTGCCTCCATCAGCTCTCCTACATTTTGTGTGTGTGTCTGTGTTTCAGCTGGAGGAGGCACAGCACAGGGCCCGGCAACTGCAGGAGACCATGGGGGGTCTAGAGGCACGCCTGGCAGAACTGCAAAGGGCCCTGCGGGAGCGAGATACTCAGCTCGAGGAGCAGAGGCAGCGGGAGAGGGAGCTTCTGGCCACAGTCACAAGGTGTGTGTATACACACACACACACACACACACACGCACGCTATACTCAAGTGCTAACCTGTCAAAGTTGACCCTTTGAGTGTAACACTTAGTTGTTACACTGAATACACCTGGTACTCGTTTCCCCGGGATGTGCGACCTCTGTGAGACTTGTGTGGCCACGTGCTGGACGTTGCTGTGACTGCGGGGTCCTGGATGTCAGCCTACAGGAGCGCGTGCAGCAGGGGTTGGAGGATGGGGCACGGCTGCCCTCACTGGACGCTGAGACGCTGCGGCAGGAGAACACAGCGCTAAGGGAGGAGCTGCAGAGACTCAAGAAGGTACCATGTTGGACCTGGTGGGACAGATCGTCATGGTGACATTCGTGCAGAACATCAGTTCCTCACCTTACAAACCTCAGACAGGAGCTGTGAAACTGTGTTGAATTTTGGTGGTCCCACAGAGTAAGAAATGATTTAAAAAGGTAGATCAGTGAAGAAAATGCAATTAGAGTAAAGCACTGAGCCCTGGTGTGTTGGTCTACATCTCTGCAGGTCACTGACAAGGACAGGCGGCTGGTGGACCAACTGGGAGGACAGATTCGGGTAAGTGGACCTGTGGAGAGAGGGTTGTTCTGGGACGGCAGATGTCCACCGGGTCCTCAACACTGGAACTGAGAATCACTGTCAGAACTGATGTTTAGGCAGTAGGTGGCAACATATTCAGTGTTTGTCGTCTGTGTCCCCCACTGTCCCCATGTCCTCACAGGCCTTGGAGAAGCAATTGGCCCAGGAGGAGGGTGCCAGCTTGGCGCTGAGGGAGGAGCTCTCGGGGAAGGACTGGAGCCTGCAGCAGCTGCGCAGTGCAGTCAAGGAGGTCAGTGGACAACACCTTGTTCTCAGTTACAACAAAATTTGTTTGTTTGTTTGTTTTGCTTGTTTGAACTCTGTGCTGCATATATTATTCACAATTATTATTTTATTTATTTATTTATTTTTTTGATGATTGCTGGCGTCCCACACTAGCAGACACAAATGGGTAGTGTTAAGGTGGTCCCACACTCTTGTTGAGTTTGAGTGCTGCTCTGTTGCCTCAGAGTAAACAGGTTGCTTTCACTCTGTTACAGACGTGGTAGAAAATGGATGATAGACGAAGATGCTGTTAAAAAATAAACGGGGAAAAATGTTTGCCCTTTGAATGCTGGTCCCGCAAGGAGGCCATGTCACAGCAGCTCGGCTGGGGGCCACTCGCATGCTCACCGTGTCTGCCTGCTGTGCTCTGCTGCAGCTGTCGGGTCAGAACCAGGAGCTGGTGGAGCGCACGCTGACCCTGCAGGAACAGCTGGCCGAGCGAGAGCCAGACCAGAACCCGGCACCGCAGCAGGAGCAGAATGAGAGGCTCTCCCGCAAGCTGCACACGGAGATGGCGGCCTGCTTGGCGGACCTGCGTTCCCTCTGCAGCGTGCTGACCCAGCGGGCCCAGGGCCGCGACCCCAACCTCTCCCTGCTGCTCGGCGTTGCCCGTAAGCAAAACCGCGCTGCCATAGTGCTTCTCTGCCACACCCTTGCAGCACCAGAGGGATGTGTGTGGAATTTCATGGGCTCATAGGATCAATTCTTGAAGCTGCTGTCGTCACTGTTCTGAAATTACCTGGTGTTCTGCACTGTGTAACTGTGTGTGTGTGTGTGTGTGTGTGTGTGTGTGTGTGTGAAACAGCCTCGGCGCCCCCTGCTGACCAGATGCAGGAATGCAGCAGTCCTGAGGCACTCAGCAAGAAGTTGGCAGAGGTGCAGCAGCTGCGGCGTGATGTGGAGGACCTCCGCAGCTTGGTTTCTGACCGCTATGCCCAGGATGTGGGTGACAACTGCATCACGCAGTAGCCCGGGTATTAAGGGGGGGTGACACTGGGAGGCGGAGCTCTGACAGGACCTGGGGGAGCCAAAGCCCCTCCCATCCAGGATGTTTTGTGTGGACCTTTGTCAAGAAGACCCTAAAGAAATGACCCCTGTGGGACAGTGTTGGTATCAGTGAGGGTACAAGAGCAACCCAGAAGCCACACCCCTCATCCCACATGCAGCGCTGTCTGTGAACTCGCATGTCCTCCACTGGGGGCGCCCTTCTTACATGGTTGATAATCAACTGGAACTGGATACAAGAGGACTCTTAATAATGAAAACTGGGTATGTTGGTCACTGGATTTGTGTGTGTGTGTGTGTGTGTGTGTGTGTGTGTGTGTGTGTGTGTGTGTGTGTGTGTGTGTGTGTTTGGTGGGATGGGGCATTGTTGTTCAGATGCCCTTTATCCCTCCACACTGCTTACAAGACCTGAGTGCCACAGATTTACTGCGGTATTGATTCAATGGGCTCACGGGTTGGGGGGATGTAGTCAGGTAAACCAAATGGTTAGTTTATATACATGCACGCGCACACACATACAGACACACACACACACCCCTACGTGCCTGAGCCCAACAGCTCATCTGAGACCTGTTCAGTTATGCTGGTGTCCACTCTCTAGGAGGTACAGTCAGTGTGTTTGTGGTAAAAGTGCTGCCAGTTTGTGCACTTGCATAATAGGAAGTCCAGCGGTGTGTGGACACTGTCCAGCCGACACCAGAGATGTGAAACGAGGTGGATTTTGTTTTAATACACAAATCTCAGTGAAACCACGCCTGAGGAGTCAGTTCGTGTTTCACTTGATCCACAAATAGAGCTGAGCCTGACTGGTGGTCATTTTTACTGACTGCTGTCCTGTAGCCTCCCACTTGGACCCGGTCCGTCTGTGTCTGTATGTCTGTTCTGTTGTCAGTTTTTTTTTTGTTTTTTTTTTTTTTAACTGTTCTATGCACTTTGTGAATAAAAACTTTTTTTCAGCTGTACTTTACTGCTTCACTGGTGTGCTCTACCCACATTCCCACCTGTACACTAATAGTCACCTGGAGTGTCACCCCAGTGTGTGATGTCACCTGTACTTCCCTCTTATGGCATCTGCAGTGCAGCCTAAACCCCAGCATGTACAGCAAGACAATACCAGCAATTTCAGTTCATATATCTGTGTGATATCATGAATAGTGAACACTCCCCCCAGGGAGGGTGGGGCTTCTCCAGCCTGTCTGTTTGCTGACTGCTGCACAACCTGTAACATATCTGCTGGCTCGTACTGCCTGAAATGATGGTCGTGATGAGGATGATAAAAGACAGGAAGGACAAAATTCACAAGAAAAGCAACACACGCACTGTGTGGCTAACGGAGTGACCAATTCACCTAAAACATGTGTCTCTGGACTGTGGGAGGACACCATGCCAACTTGACACAAACTGAGTGGGTTTTGAACCTGCAGCTCACCTGCAGGTTCAACAAGAACCTCACCTCAACAAGAACAAAGTGAATACAGGAACAAAACAGCAGCAGTATTCAGTATAAACTGTGACACGGGGNGGGGGGGGGGGGGGGGGGGGGGGGGGGGGGGGGGGGGGGGGGGGGGGGGGGGGGGGGGGGGGGGGGGGGGGGGGGGGGGGGGGGGGTCGGGTTCATTTCCATTCTTCTCTGTTAAAGGCTCGATCGGGCGTTTCTGGTAGGAAAAGTTTTATTTTTAATTTGAATGACTAGTGATGGCAGGCGCGCGCTGTGTGTGTGTGTGTGTGTGTGTGTCTTTAAGTGGACTGTACCATGATAACCCCCCCCTCCGTCCCGCGTTTAAATGGACTGTACCAATGGTGCCCCCCCGGCTGAGTGCGCTCTTTACTCCGCTGTACCGTGTTTCCTGTCACAAAGGGATCCTCCATCATGGGTGTGAAGCTCTACTACACCACGGTGACCGCCTCGCGAGAGGTACGCGCCCCTTCGCCGCCACCTCCCGCGGACCCTGTTCGCCCGGTTCCTCCGGTTTGGCGCGGTTTGTTGCAGTTTGCAGAGTGGATGTGAGCGAACGGACCGACAGACACACCCAGACCGGCGCGCGCGCGCGCACGCGCATACACGCCGTCCTCGCGCGCGAGTGTGTGATCGGAGTGATGTGTCGGGGGTCGGCGCGTGTGCGGGTGTGTTTAGCGTGTGATCGTCGCGAAGCTGCTCAGTTTCCGCGTTACGGCGACACGCCGCAGTCCGGATGTGACTCGGGCCGCAGTGCTGCCTGTCGCCGCTCGGTGGCGCTGTGTGGCCCAGCGATCAGTAGTCAATAGGGGCGCAGTAATGGCTGTAATCGATCAGCTCCGTCTCCTCCCTCTACCGCGGTCGGCGCTCTCACTGTGACGGCTGGGACTCGCACCCGCGTCCCGCTGTGACGATTAACGGGGTCACCGCCCAGACCCCCCCTCCCTCCCTCCCTCCCTCCCCTGCTGTGACCCGGTTCAGTTGTGCTGTTTCTCCGAACCACGCCCTCTTGTCACACACCGTTACACTTTTACTGTGTTTTACTCTTGTACTGTCACAGTGTTACTGTGCCCCCCCTCCCCCCACAGCACAGGCTTCATCCCACAGTCATGAACACAGTCAGTCGTCAGTGAACCCGCAGGGCCTGGAGGCGCCAGTTTAATGTGTAGGTACTGGGTTTGGATCCCACCTCCAACTGTAGTATCCATGATCAAGGTCCTTACCTGGTGCTAATAAAGTAAAAATGAGTGTTAAGTCACTTTGGCGTCTGGTTAGTGAAGCTCATTGATAATGAATAGCGAGGAGGAGCATCACAGCCTGGTGCTGGTCGGCGGTCAGTGTGGACAGAGTGGGGGGAGGTAATAACGCGGTAAAATGACGGTCAGCAGAACTCGGGCTGCAGGAAGCCGAGCGCAGCATTTAACCTGACCCTGTTGATACAGTGAGTGAAACCACTGTGTAGGAGGGGGGGGTGACAGAGCAAACAGGAAGCGGGAAACCAGGAACCGACCCTAACACACACAGTCACGGGCTCCGTATACACTGTGACACACAGCAGTGTTGTAATGCGGTGAATGAAGTGTGTGTGTGTGTGTGTGTTTGGGGGGGTCCACAGGTTCTTCTTCCCATGTAAGCTGCTGTGTTGCTAAACTGGAACACGCAGCAGGAGAGAAACTCTCTCTCACTGCTGACTGTGCAGTTTCGGACTCCTGTGTTTTTGCTTTGATGTAATGATAAAATCACTGCCTCCTTTTGCTGTCTGGGATGTGACCCACTACCTTACTGGTGCAGGTGAAGTCTCAGCAAGCTGAGGTGATGCGCATCCTGGAGAGCAAGAACATCCCATTTGAGATGATTGACATCTCCGTGGGCAACGAGGTGCGGGAGGAGATGAGGAACAAGGCGGGAAACCCGAGCGCCGTGCCGCCACAGATTTTCAACGACGACCAGTACTGCGGGGTGAGCGGGGTCGGCAGAGGGGTGGGGTAGGGGGGGGTTGATTTAGGCTCCAACCAATGACTTGCAGCAACCCTGCGGTGTGTAAACACCTCTCTGTGCTCCACTCGCAGGACTACCAGAGCTTCTCCGCGGCTGTAGAAGACGACACAGTGAAGGAGTTCCTGAAGATGGCATGAGGACCACCCCCCGCCGTGCCCCCCCCACCTCCCCGCCAGAACAAATGCCAAAAACAGCAGTGATCAATAAGCACAGTTTCCCATCTTGAGTCGCATCGAGCCCTTCCCAGCAGCCCCCCATCCCTGTCCCCACGCCTGTCTTAATCTTACACTCAAATGTCCTCTTGTGTCCACGACTACCGTCAGCCGGCAAGGCGTAGGAGGGACGTGACGTCACACCCCCCTGCGACTGATTCCAGAGCAGGTCGACTGGATCAGAAACATCAGCCGTTGACGCCACATTAACTCTGAATTCCGACGGCACCAGCACACCTCACCTCACCTGACCCGACCTGCAAGGGACCCGAACCGAACCTTCACTTGCGAAGCCCAGACGTGTTCCTGAAGGTTGCTGGGAGCCAACTGCTAATTGGGGACCAGGACAGTATTTCTGTGTTTAATTTAGTGCCATTGAGTGTTGCCCCCCCATAGGATGTCGCTGGCGAGCTTCCAGAGCTGCGCTTCACCGTGGATTTTGTTTAATAAAATATTGCAAATGTAGCATCAAGATGGGCAGAACTGGGCTGTTTTTCCCCCCGTTATGAGTGAATGTTCATAATGCCTCACATGATCGGTGTTGCGTGTCGCTGGAAACACGGATGCATGGATTGGCTTCAAGCCCCACCCCCCCAACCTGGTCTATAGAAACCGCTCCCCTCCAAGCTACTCCCTGTAGAACTCAGCACACACACACACACTTTCTCTCCTGCTTCTCCTCATTCAGATTCGCTCGTGTCCCGTGTTCAGCTACAGTTTAAAACGTTGTCCCCCAGAGGCCACTTGCCTCATCTTCCAGGACAACGGTGACAAAAAGTGGAATAAAGTTCACAAATCCAGCATTTGGTGACTTTGTTTCCTCCCTCATTTACACACTAGGTTATTAGTTGACAATAACCCTGTTCGCAGAGTCCAGCTCTGCAGAGGGACGGTGCCTCCGGACATGTCTGGAGAAGGTGGGACTTCCAGAGGAATGGACTCGGTCATAGACGCTGGTTGTACCCCTTTCAGCACCACAGGCACGAGTGGAGCGCAGAAGTTTCTGGAAGGACTATGTGTGAGTGGCTGACAAGTGGACGTGAGCAGCAGCTCAGATGCTCCTCGCGATGACGAACGGGGCTGGTGGAGCTCAGGAAGGGCGTCCACCACAGCCCACTCAGGAATGTCTCACTATCTCGGCCTCACCTCACACACACACCCCACTGCAGGGTAAAATCCACCCATCTCCTGCCCAAAAGTCACACGCTGTTAACATTTATTATTAGAAAGGGACGTGGAGGAAATCCATCGGTACCAACATCACCTACAAAATGGATTTAGTTCGTATTTTTTTTAAATAATTAGTAATTTTTTTATAATAAAAAAACAAGTAATAAAAATGTCCTCAGGCACTGGTGCGAAAGGTCAGAGGCGAAGGTCGTCGCCGTAGCAGCAGCGTCGTGTTCCTCGTCAGGCCGCAGGCGCCGAGTGTCTCGTCGTCGTCATAGCAACGCTGCGGAAAAGCACTCACTATGTCGTAGGAGGCATGGCGCTGCCCCCTGTTGGCAGGCGAGTGACAGAAGGGAAGTCAAGGTGACCAGCAGCCTCCTCATCCCTCACAGCTGCCCTGTGCCTCAAGTCAGTCTTTATTTATGGGTATTACCTGCATACGTTTATTTCTTCAGGTGTCATAAATAAATCGTCGTGATCACAACTGCAGCCACAGTGTGGACTCAGTCGACTTCTGTGACGTTTGTCCCTTTAAGCAGCCGTCTGACCACAGCAGCGCCAAACGGAGCCGATAAACAGCCTGTGACTCACCTGTGGGCATCCAGGTAGCGGCGCACCTGGCCAATGGTGTCAGAGGGCAGCATCTGGAGGACAAAGACGGTCTCTCCGTCCTCAGAGCGGAGACGCAGCGTGGTGACGGCACAGCCCCGCGCCGGCCTACAGGGGCCGCAGCAGAAACTATGTTTCAAACTGCTCTTGTTATTTCATGGAGAGCATTAAAGCTGATAATTCAGGTGAACAGCAGGGGGCGCAGTGGTTCGGACTGTTGCCTTGCATTCGGAGGACCTGGGTTTGAATTCCACCTCAGTCCCCACAAGGAAAACTTCCTTCTCTGACCGGAATCGTGTGGCTTGTACACACAGTGCCACCTGCTGCTCAAACGCTGGTCTCAGCAGAGAATGGCGGCGTCTGGAGGCCCGGGATCGAGGGTCTCACAGGGGCCCTACCTGTTTCTGGAGGACTGGGAAGCGGGTGTGTCCACCACAGTCACCATGGAGATCCTGGACGGAGCAGCAGAGACCTGATGCCAGAGAGGAAGCAGCAGTAAGGAAATGTTGCCTCGGACAAACTTCCGCTGTCCTGCCTCGGTCCATCACAGGGTCGCCACCGACACTTCTGAGGGAACCTCACGTGTCCCTGTCGTCTCACCTTCAGCACGGAGGGCAGCTCGTCCTGCACTGTACTTCGTACCTCCGGGAACCTCCGGAGGACCTGCTCTGCCCGCTGGCTGCAACCTGCATGCATACGAGCGGATGTGCACATGCACACACACACACACACACACACACGCGCACACACACACACACACACACACACACACACACACACACACAGAGCCGGATCAGTGGGAGTGCTCAGACAGGCTGCTGGCCACACGTGACCCTGGCAGAGGAAGTGCAGCCCACCTGGCAGGAGGCGAGACAGCTCCTTGCAGGGGTGCACCGTGATGTGTTTGGCAGTGTCTGGGGAGCTCTCCTGGGCCCCGCCCACAGCCCGCCCCTTCCCAGGAAACACCGCCCACTGCGGCTTCTCCTGAAACACTTCGTGTCGCCTGTCAGACACCTGGTGTGTGAGTTGTGTGTGTGATAAAAATTGTAAGACCATCTGCACGCCTGTCTTGCGCCAAATTCAAATCATTGAGGAGGCTTTTCTGAAATTATTTTACAGCTTCTTTTATGAAAAAAAACTGAATGCAGCCAAATGTCACATTACACTGCATAAACACACAGGGTGCGTTCGGGTGCAGGAGTTCAGCACATGATAACAAACACACACACACACACACACACACACACACACACACTCACACACAGAGTGACAAACAGGTAGGTTCTCACCTGGAAGGCGATGCCATCAGGGAACCTGGCCTGCAGCTCCGAGGGGAAGTAGCCGTCCATCAGGTCCAGGATGCACTGCTGCAATCACATGACCCCAGTAGAAAGGCAGCAAACACACACACACACACACACACACACACACACACACGCAGACCACCTGCACGGTACCTGGGCACTGGGCTCCTCATAGGGTCGGAAGGGGCCGTCGAACATGATGATGCCGTTGCTGTAGAGCACCAGGGGGATGGGGGGGCGCCGCGCCAGTCTGGCTCCGCCCTGCATCACCTCCACATGGCACTCCCCCTCCCCTGCCAGGATGTTCAGGTCCTGGATGCTTTGGAGGACCAGGTCAAAGTCCATGCAGAAGGGTGTATTCACAGAGGCCCCTGTGCCCCCCCCACAGGACAGCACATTCAGTACATTCGCCACCAGAGGACCCCCGCACCCCAGGACCACAGAAAAAAAGCAGGAAGCCAGAATCGGGCTGAGCCACTACCTGGCTGCCAGCCGCTGGGTCCGTGCCTCACTTCCTCTTCCTGTTCCTGTGGAAAGGCAGGGCCAACGTCCCCAGCGCTGCCCACCCACACCATGCCGTAGTCATTGAGGAACTGCTGCAGGAGAAGGAGAAAGTCGCAGTGAAAAGAACCAATCAATCTTGCCACCTCCCTCCTGGGGAGTCGCACCCGTCCCAGACATGGACCAAACTCCACCGAGGACCTTCTCACCTCCATCTCCCAGACCTGCTCCTGCAGGTGGCGGCACATCGTCTCGAGCTCCTGCAACCGTGACACTCCTCCAGACCCCTCTGCAGCACAGAGACAAGGGTTGGGAACAGCACACGGGTGACAGCAGCCAGCCTGTGTCCCGCATTACTGGAGCAGCAGGTCTTCAACAAAGGTAGATTCTCAAATAACACGGTAAAGTTGGAGTACTAAACCGGAATATGTCCAAACATATGAAACTCTGGCTTCCTGTGGACTGAAGCACCTGCCACAGAGACGTGTTCCACCCATTTTGTGACCACGTCAATATTGAGGAGTTACCTGTGGAGCTTTGCAGGTCTTTCAGCCTCTCCTCCAGGACAGCAATTTTCTTCTCCTGCAGGCAGCAGATCACACATCTTCACACACTGGGCTCAGGATCACAGTACTGTCACTCATAACAGCGCTGGACTTTACTACTGAGGTGATTCTGAGCCCCACAGAAAGGGCTGGTGGTGAACCTGGTCTGAGCATGAGGGCAGCATCCTCCTCCATCTTCCACCTCCACCTTCAGACCACTCACACACACGTCAATCCTGCTTACACGCAGTGAGAGGAACACCCACCTTCTGCCGGATGTCCAGCGCCTGGCTGTGCACTTTGCGCTCCAGCAGCCCCACTTTCTGCACCATAGCGGACATCAGGGCCAAGTCACTGAGGTCACAACCTGGACCACAGGAGGAGTGAGTAAGCAGAACATGGACGGCTCAGCCGCGGGGCTGACAAATACACTCAGTGTTTTACACTTTCCATGCCTGGACATTTACTGCGGTAAACAGGCTGGGTGAGAGCAGATAGTTCGGTACTGTAGTAATTTTTACACAGAGGTGCTGCTGCGCCAAAAGCATCTCAACCTGACTGACAAGAGGGCTGTTACCATTGCTGGGGCTTGTTTTCTGCGTGCCCTTTAACCTGGAACTGGATCGACCATCTGCAGGGAGGGGACCCCATGGTTCCGGTGAGAGAAGCTCATTCAGCAACACAGCATCGCGATCTACACACACACAGACACACACACACACACACACACACACACACACAAAGCCTCTTCATCCACAGGGCAATATACACAAGCCATGTGAAAGAGCCAAGAACGTCCCTATAAGACATTTATTCCAGAATCTTCTGTCTGTACGACACTATGTATATATCTTAGGGCCTGAGGGCTAATTGTTAAATGTATTTCAGCTTCAATTATTCTCTTATATGGGGGGCAGGTGCTGTCAAACGGTGTAATTTAACTGAATATAACTGATTCTGTACTGAATTCACACACAAGTACAGCTGGAATGCGAATGTGCCCTCGGTGGCGCGCGGGCGTGTGTGTGTGTGTGTGTGTGTGTGTGTGTGTGTGTGTGTGTGTGTGTGTGTCCTCACTGCTCCCCTGCGGTTCCCTCCTCCTGGCTGTGCCCTGCAGGCCGGGCAGAGGGGCTCTCCTGTGCTTCCCCAGCGTGGACAGAGGACCGCTCATCGCGCCGGTGTGACAGAGGAGCCCCGTCCTACGCTGCGCGACGCCACGCCGCTCCGCATCACTCTGCGCGCGCAGCTCTCACACACCCCAGCACGCGCGACTCGAGTCCATCGAAGCTTCTGGACACTGATAAATCATCCAAAGTGCTTCGATCCTTCTACACACACTTTGTAGTGAACGAACCGCCGCCCGGGACGCACAGCGCAGCACTGTTTACACCCGGTTTCCATTGGTAACGAATCTCAAGCGCGCCAGAAATACGTCATCAATAAGCCTGGTCACTGTTTTCATGACGGGTGCTTCGTGTAGGGCCCACAGGAAATACGTCATCAAGACGGCTTAAGCGAAATATTTTAATATGGAGAAATTGTGTGCTGTATGACGGAGAAAATAATAATAATAATAATAATAATAACTGAAAACGAAAGCCCTAGTAAAGCCGAAGGAGCGCAGTTCCGTGTTTTGATCAGGTCATGAAGTCTGGAAATTCATTTGTCTTACGATGTTTCTGAAGTGCAGCAACAGTTTTAGTTTTGTTAGACAGGAAATTGTTTTTAGTCATTTTTCGTACATGGACTCCATAATTCTTGTGTCGTAATAAGAGAAAAACCAAAAATATAAACCCAAGCTTAAGTTACATTTAGCATAATAATTATATTCATTGAATAGCTAAAGTCAAGCGGTGTTTTGCGCACTGAAAACAATTGCTGACAGTATTTATGCCCAAGACTGTATAACAGGGTCTTCCTGCACTGTAAAAAATCTGTTTACATGTACTGAACAAATAATGACCACTTTGGTTTAAAAAAACACTAATAAGTAAAATAACAAGCATTTTTATGTAAACCAAGGAAACAAAAGCAGTGTCAACAACAAATAACCATGTTTTTAAACCTCCCAAAACGGTGAACATCGCTGGATTTCAAACACAGATGGCTTTTATTTAAAAGTGGGCAGGAGAATTAGTTTATGATGAACACTTCAGGGAGATGTTTGATGCACGATTTCCACAGAAAGAGGTGAAGAAGATGGTGGCTTCGGACCCTCCCCTGAGCTCGTCCCTTCGGCAACGTTCACAGGATACAGGATGAGCTCCGACTTGACGGCCCGAGCGCCGCCCTTCTTCACCTTCGCATACACAGGGAAGTCCTGTGCCCCAGCGGAGCTCTGCATGTCTGTAGCGGGGGTGGCCGGTCGGAGGTCCCCTGTGGCTCCTGTCCCCTCGCGCCCCGTGTCGCCCCCCTGCAGCTCCATGTACACACTGCCACAGCTGGAGCTCTTCCTGAAGGCATCTCCAGGGTCTGTGGGGGGCCAGTCATCCCTTATGTCCACCACAACGTCGTACATGTCAGAGCTCACACTGTGCCTGGGCAAAGAGGGCAGCCGTCTGGTCGCCAGGGCCGTGGATCTCTGAGGCTCCTCCCCTGTGCCAAACACACACACACACACACACCTGGCTGGATGGCACTTAATCTGCTTACACTTCAACACTGGTACACACCTTGCTGTGCTCCTTGGGGGTCCCTTTGTTGCCACAGTGTTTCAGTTTCCACGACCCCTTCGTCTTTTCCCAGTTCCTGGGCCTCTGAATCCATCAGCTGAAAGAGCAGTACAGCCTCCGGTCATCTTACAATGGGAAAATTATTTTCAGCAAGAATGTGGGAAACTTATATTTGGCAGGAACGAATAAGCCCATGACGGAGTAAACAGTAATATCCCCCCACAGCCCCCTGACCGGGTTCTGTTAGGCCTGATGTGTATTAGGCAGTTTCAGTTGCAGCTGCGCCATTGCTCCACTAGAGGGCGTGATTACTGTGTCCAAAGGGTCACTGCGCTCTTCAGCTGTAGTTCCCTTGATCAAGGCACTTTCTCTAAACTGATACAGTAAACATTTCCCAGCTGTATAAATGGATACATAAATAGCAATAATTTTACCAGAGTGAGGCCACCTGACTAACCTGTGAGACCTGCTTTGTTTGCAGCACCTGGTTGTTGTCTGCAGCTGAGGGTCGCGACTTTCTGCAGCAAAGGAAACATCCGTGTCAAACTGGTCACTAGTTTCAAGTTTCTCCAACTGCGTGTCCGACGGGGGCAGGTGGTCAGAGTACCTGCACCTGCAGCAGGCACAGGCCAGCAGGACCAGCGGCAGCAGGAGGAAGGAGACGGCAAACACCAGGACCCCCTGTGGCTGGCTCATGTCTGTGGCTGGGGACACAGACACATAAGCACAACGCACACACAGCTTTACCGCGGTACGTGTTCTGCCGGCTGTTTTTGTACCAGTGTTTAAAGTGTATCTGAATGAGTGTGCTGGATGGTTGGACATCACCACAGTGCCCCCCCCCCCCCAAACAGGCTCTCCTTGTGGCCTCACAGGTCTCAGGTTAAAGGCGAGTTTCACAGGTGACATGTCGTTGAGCCAGTCCTGCCCAGCAGGGCTTAGAAGTATGGCCAAAGGTGACTACGGACCCCCAGTGGAGACGCCAATAGTCATGGATATGAACGTGTGGTGAAAATGAAGTTCTTGCCCTCCATGGAAAATGAGCAGACAGGATGAGCCAAATTCCACCCTCTTTTGGCTTGGCTCCTCACACACCTGACAGATGTAGCAATAAGAGCAACAAGTGAGGTGGTTGAAGGAGGCTGGTCTTACCGTGTTCAGGAATGGAGCTCAGCATGCCCGCACCCCCCCCACCGCCACGTACTCCGATGTCTTCTCCCACACTCACAGAGAAAGTGAGAGCAGCTGCCTCCTGCTGCTCTCACTGCTGCCTTAAACAGGACCCGCAGCTCCAATCTGGGCATCTACTTCCTTATTGCTCCAGGTGCCACCCAGCTACTGTCAGGTACAGCGGTAACCATGGTAATGGGACCATGAGTCATGGACACCACTTCCCCCTGTCCATCACTACACACTGGCTGTATTATCTGCTCATTTCACAAACAATCCTCTGTAGGGCTGTGAAGCTGCACACACACACACACACACACACACACACACGTGCGCGGGCTCTATCAGGGTCTCTAGGAATTACCCTGGGTGGTTCTGAGTGTTTAAACGTCACTGTGCTCAGGTATGAATATTATACCTGCTATAAAATTGTGGGGGCTCTGAGGTCACACACAGGTCAGAGTAAAACACGGGTCAGAATTGAGACTGAGTAAAACATTCAAGTGCTGTGGGTGTGTTTTAGTAAAAACAGAGGCTGTAACAAAAACACACAGCAGCTCCTCCTGCTGCACATAGCCCAGGTGCACATGTTCAAAAACAAACATTCAGTTTATTAATGAATTAACTGCACTTTCCTCTGTTCTCCGTTTTTTGCAGAAAGTATTGATCACACAAAGAAAGACCTGCGTTTCTGTTCCACGCCGACAGATGGCAGTAAAGAGGAGGGAGGGGCAGCGCTATGGTCGGCGTGTCAGTGACTTTCGTGTAACAGTGATGATAATATCTGTTGTTTTTAGTTTGACGATTTTACAGCCTTATTTTATTTCTAAGCAAAAAGACAGCTTCAATAACATGTAAATCTACGCACCACTCGTATTGAACGACTTGCACACTGTTAAACAAAAAACTGCTATTGATATACATGAAAATAATCATTAATGGGTTAGGGTTAGAGTTTTAGTTTTAAGACTCTACTTCAAGAAATAATAATAATAATAATAATAATAATAATAATAATAATAATAATAATAATAATAAACCCCTGGCAGCAGCTTTGGGGGGGCTGAGTTTAGAATTGTCATTTACTTCCAGTACAAATGGAGGAAGAAGGGTTTTTATTATTTTTATTACTTACTTTACACCATGTGTAATAAAGCATTTGACATGTAAACACACAGTCTGCCCCCCACAACCCCTCGCGCTGCCTCCCAACGTGGGACGTCGCGCACCCAGGAAACGCCTCTCATTGGCTCAGGAAGCCGTCAATCATTGCGAAACCACGCACAACCTGCGTTGCGATTCAACGAAGTTCTTACGCTACATTTCGTGCGCGGGAACCCATGAGAGCCAACGGCGCGTTACGTAAAAAACATTGCGTAAGCGTGGGAGGAGGGACCGACGCTGGTGCGGTGGAGTGGGGAATGTGGAGCCAGAGAGGCGTCCAGATGTCCGAGCTGCGCCGTCTTCTCTCACCATGAGCGCCTGAGCGCCCGTCTGCCCTGCGGCCCGGTACCGCCTTGTCGTCGTTAGCTCCTCAGCTGCTTCGAGCGTCAGCAGCCGAGTGTCGGCGAGCGGAGGCCCGACAGGTAGGAGCGTCGCGCAGGGTTCCGCTCTCAGTGGCCCTCGGAGTGACAGCCGCGGTGTTTGTTACACACTGTTTACACCGCAGTTTACACCACCCTGCCTGTGTTACAGCGCTTGTACCCGCCTGGTCGTACGGGATCAGTCGGAGGCCTGTGCGGCATTGCTGCGATGTGCATGTTCCACTGTAGCTAAGCTAGGCTAGGCTAACTGTCGTAATCCGGCCGGCCGCCTCGGCGCGAGGACGCGCGTGCTTAATTTACCTGGTTTGACAGCTAACCTGATTGAATTATACCTGCTGGTTATTGACCGCCGGTGTCGAACCCGGGACCACGAGAGCGGACAGCCAGTGGACGGTGGCGCTGCGCCACCATACAGCTGCGGGGTGTGCAGTTAAACAGCGTGTGGCTGAATAGTAGGTTGTTATGGACGCCAGTAGTTTAACGAAACAGGACGTCACTGAGCAGCAGGGGGTGAGTATATGAATAATGTGCCCTAGGTAACTATATGCTATATATAAGGGAAGAGGCTGTCACGTGTGTCCAGTATGCAGGTACGTAACAGGTCTGTTGCTACGTGCACCCCATATAACAACCCTGTGTAACTACGCGGGCTCGGATCAGGATGTAAATAAAGAGTGTTTAGGGGGCGTCGTGTTAAATAGGCAGTGTTTAACTGAACCGTGTTGTCTGGGGGGCTCACCGTGTAAAGAAAATACAGGCAGGACTGGGGGTAGGGATGTGCAGTTGAACAGTGCTGCCAGTCATGTCCAGCGTATTCACCGTGTGCCTGAGCTGCTGGGTCTGTGCTGCGGGGCTGTGGTGTGGGTGTGTTAGGGTCACGGTGAATGGTGCTCTACCTGGGAGCACCTGCTGTGTAAAACTGTGTACCTGAGGCCCACAACTGATTTGGCGGTTTTTTTTGGCGGTAGGTGAGGTCAGGGTGGCTCATACGCACGTACCCATTCCACCACTTTACTGTACTTTTATCCTCCTTCAAGGGGCGCCCTCACACGCTGACACCCAGATCACCCTGATGCCCTTTCCCCCTGTGACCCCTGACCTCTGATGCCCAGTCCAGTTGACCTATGATTTGCTGTGAGGCCATGACTGCTGCAAACATCACAAGTGACATTTTACACCGTCAGGTCAGGGTAAGTTTACTTCACTGCCAGGTGCTGAAGACCCAGTGGGGGGGGGGGTGTCTGTGAGAGACGTGTTTCATGCTTTGTCAACCTGTGTGTCCAACAGGAGAGGAAAGCTCTGGGCTTCCAGAGGACCTATCATGTGACGGACCCCTTCATTAAGAGGCTCGGTCTGGAGGCGGAGCTGCAGGTGACCTCATTGTCTCATCGCTGCATACGGTCTGAGCCGGGGTTAAAAGTCAGGTCTGGCCACGTGCGTGTCAGTCACATGTTCACGCTCTCCTCTTTTCCAGGGCCACTCTGGCTGTGTGAACTGTCTGGAGTGGAATGAGAAGGGAGAGTAAGTACCTTTACTCTTATGTGCTGTGATAGAATATGATACAGCGGTACATCAATGGCATTATGGGAAGGACTGCGCACTTTGTCTGCTCTCCATCGCTCTTTTGCTCGGTGTGTGTTGCCCGCCAGCTTGCTCGCCTCTGGCTCGGACGACCAGCACGCCATCGTGTGGGACCCGCTCCGCCACCGCAAGCTCATCGCCATGCACACCGGACATGCCGCTAATATCTTCTCTGTCAAGGTGAGCGTGCTCGGATGGCGCCTCCTGCGGGTGCCTTTTTTGCTCATGTTTTAATTAATGGAACACGGACCTCCCCTTCCCTCGACAGTTCCTTCCGCACACAGGTGACCGTATCCTTGTGACGGGGGCGGCGGACACCAAGGTGCACGTGCACGACCTGACGGCCAAAGAGACAATCCACATGTTTTCTGACCACACGAACCGGGTGAAGCGGATCGCCACGGCACCCATGTGGCCCAACACGTTCTGGAGCGCTGCTGAGGACGGCATCATCAGGTCAGGTGCAGTGGGATGGGGATTGGGGGGCCCCCGTGACCCCAACTACTCTCACTGTAGCTTGTTTAAAATTCTCCGATTCACTGTTTACGTTGACTTTCAGTAATTTATCTGAGGATTTTGTCCAAAGCGACTTAGAGTGTTAAGCTACTTATTTACTGATTTGCCTGTTTATGCAAGAGGGTAGTTTTTACTGTCGGTTCAGCATAAGTACCTGGTGTCTGAGTGCCAGGTGAGCATAGACGTTGGCGTGACGTGGCTGCTGAAAAATCTCAGATCCAACATGCAGTTGAACCTGCGTTTTCATTGCACTGTACGCAGCATAAAACAGGATGGCAGACGGGAGACGGTGCCGAGTCTGCTTTTTAATGTTAAATTTAAATGAGGAATCTCGCTTCTCTTACCTGCACGCAAATGAAAACTGTGGTAAACTACAGCTTGGTATACAGTTAAACACTAGCATGGCAAGTCCAGGCAGCCTAAGTGAAGAATAAGTACATCAGTTTAGTTTATTATTCATGTGAGGCGTGAGGAGATGCAGCCGCGGCTTTCTGTGGTTTCGGTGCTTTATTTCGAACTCATAGGTCAGGGGCCTGGGGGCTCAGTGTCACTCCAGAGAAAAAGTCCCCTTCTTAAACAAGGTTGTCATAGCAACTGTGTGATAGTTGACTCTAACCAGTGTTAGGGTTGGCATGGTGTGCAGGTGTGGGTTAGGTAGAGGTGTGTGGAATTCTGAACTGCCTCGTCATGTTTAGTGAATGACTCAGTGCATAATGTTTTTCTCAGGCAACATGCAGCCTAGACCTTTGCAGCAGCTCTGCTAAGCACTACAGGGACCGGGGAGAAGGCAGTTTTACAACCAGGCCTGATTGTTAAGGACTACTTAGTATAGAAAAGAGTGAGAATTGAGACTAATGGGGGGGCCCTGTTCCAAGGGATTCGAGCCACACCTGCCTGCACCTTGTACATGCATTACCTGTTTACATTACAGGTGTCCCTCAAGATACAAGTCTTGTGAGTGAAATTATTTAATACCCTTTACCGAGTTACGACCAGGCGTGAGGCTGGTTTTTCACCCGAACGAGTAACGCGAGCCAAGCGTAGGGGAATTTTCAAGGTCCACGCTGTAATGGTGATTACATCTCCGGCATAACAAGACCTCACCTCACAAAGGGCATTTCCTGAACACGTTATGCTGCTCGACAGGGGGACACTTGTAGAGCAGCTCGAGATTTGGGGGGACCTTGTTACAGCTGGGCGTTATGTCAGATCGTTTGCTAAGTCTTTATTTCCACAGGCGAAAGTACAGTAAGGAAATGTTTCTAAACACGCACACACACACGCACACCTTTATGAGTGACCCGTTGAATCGCGTCGACCCCACAGGCAGTATGACCTGAGGGAGAGCAGTCGGCGCTCAGAGGTGCTCATCGACCTGACCGAGTACTGCGGCCAGCTGGTGGAAGCCAAGTGCCTGGCCGTGAACCCGCGCGACAACAACTACTTGGCGGTGGGTGCCAACGGGCCCTTTGTGCGCCTCTACGACATCCGCATGATCCACAACCACAGGTGAGCCCCGGCCAGCTGGACCGTCACTCGGTCTCCCCTTCTCGTGACCATGTGATTTGCTGGGGATCATAGGGATGCACAGTGAGCGTTGTTTGTTTGTTTGTTTCAGGAAGGCGATGAGCCAGCGAGTGGCGGCCGGCGTTCACACTTTCTGCGAGAAGCAGAAACCCATTCCGGATGGGGCGGGGCAATACTATGTCGCAGGTCTGTGGCCACTTCCTCATCTCCAGGCTGCGCCTCCGATCCTGGGGGGCTGCAGCAGCTCCATACAGGAAGTATTTAGTTCAGTCAGGTGCCCAAGGCCTTTGCACTTTCTCCTCTTTCCCCACGGCTTTGATTCACAGAGTTCCAAATTGTTGTGCTCAGACTGTCCGCTAGGTGACAGTATGACAGTGTTTCTGCTTTGTGCCGGCAGGTCACCTCCCAGTGAAACTGCCCGACTACAACAACCGGCTGCGTGTTCTGGTGGCCACGTACGTGACCTTCAGCCCGGATGGCACAGAACTGCTCGTAAACATGGGCGGTGAGCAGGTACCTTCTGGCCAGTGCCACGGCACCTCGCCTTTTCTTTATTCAGTAGATCACAAGTTAAATCACAATCGTTTCTCCCAGTTTGTTCACATTTCAGTTTTTCACCTTTGTCTCTTTGAGGTCTATTTATTTGACCTGACGTTCAAGCAGAGGCCATACACCTTTCTGCTGCCCAAAAAGTGCCAGTCAACAGGAGGTACGGCTCCGTCCATAATCTCCACCTAGGACTCAAACGGTTACTGTGGCAACCAGCGCTCCCTAGTGTTGACTGTTGGTGTATCCCCCCAACAGAGGTGCAGAATGGGAAAACTTCCACCCCCATTGGCATGTCTAACGGCATCCACCTTCCCGCCGGCCGCCTCCAGTGGTCCAGGCGCTCCAACAGCAAGCTGTGCAACAGGTGGCCACGCCCACAGCCTCACCTACAGTCACACGTTATTCTGACGAAACCGCAGGTCTGTCGTAATTAACTTGAACCTGGATCTTCGCTGTCTCGTTTTCATGGTGATGGCGGAGCAGCTCCGCCGATTTGCCGCCCCACCTGGAGCGCATCAAGCAGCAGGCGAACGAGGCTTTTGCACGGCAGCAGTGGACCCAGGCCATCCAGCTGTACAGCCTGGGGATCCACGCAGCGGGTCGCAACGCCATGCTGTACGGCAACCGCGCCGCCGCGTACATGAAGCGCAAGTGGGACGGCGACCACTACGACGCGTTGCGCGACTGCCTCAAGGCACTGGCGCTGAACCCTGCCCACCTGAAGGCGCACTTCCGGCTCGCGCGCTGCCTCTTCGAGCTCAAGTACGTGGCCGAGGCGCTCGAGTGCCTCAACGACTTCAAGGGCAAGTTCCCCGAGCAGGCCCACAGCAGCGCCTGCGACGCGCTCGACAAGGACATCAAGGCAGCGCTCTTCTCCAAGGTCGATGTCTGTGAGTGTCTCGGTGCCCGTGTGCGTGTGGGCGTGAGCGTGCGTGTCTGGCTGTTCTCTGGCTCATCCGCATGTCCCTCTGCGCTCCAGCGGATGACAAGAAGGGCGGTGGGTCGCTGCGCTTCCACACGTTCAGCCGGAAGCCATCCATCCCGGAGGATGAGGCCATGCTGAGGGAGCGCAGCTACGACTACAAGCACCGCTACTGCGGCCACTGCAACACCACCACGGACATCAAGGAGGCCAACTTCTTCGGCAGGTCAGGGTCCGACCACCACCAGACGCAGGAGTGTCCGTAGATTGTGCGCTCCAGTCCTGGAGTCCCGCCCTGGACCCCGGGATCTGTGTCTCCACAAGTGTAACTATGTCGTTGCATCTGCAGCAAAGGGCAGTACATAGTGAGCGGCTCGGACGACGGCTCCTTCTTCATCTGGGAGAAAGAGACCACCAACCTGGTGCGGATCCTCCAGGGGGACGAGTCCATCGTCAACTGCCTGCAGCCGCACCCCAGTTACTGCTTCCTGGCCACCAGTGGCATCGACCCCGTGGTGCGCCTCTGGAACCCCAGGCCAGAGGTAATTTGCTTCAAATTGAACTCCTCCGCTTACCGACAAATGGGGACAGACGCGCGTTTGTCACTTGTCCCGTTCCTGTCCCTCAGCACCGGCCTCTTTTGCTCTTAAGTCGGTTGATAAAGGGTTAATGATACTATGATTCTGCAAGAATCTCAGCTGTAGTGGTAATAAAAAGGACTAATTTTGAGCCACTTTAAAATGAAAACTAGTTTGAAAAGACTGTGAATAAAACCCATCGTCTCGGAACTCCCAGTCAGCCCTTACTGTCAGCTGATTCAGCCCGTAAACGTGAGCAGCGTTTCTCATCTTGTTTGCGATGTGGGATTCTGTACTGCCATCTATCTGCTTGGAGGGTAAATGCCGGTATTTCAGGAATTCAGGGATTTCGGTCGACGAGTGAAGAAATGCTTGAATCTGTGCTGACTTGTTTTTCACAGCAGAAATGTCCACATAGGTAAATATATCACTTACACAACCGATTTATCCTCGTAACAATGAGTGAACAAGCTCTTACCGTGTTTTTACAACATCGTACCCAGCTGTCTGCCCTTTGACTTGCCGCTCTGCCCCCCCCCCCAGACAGAGAGTGACAACGGCCGCGTGGTGGAGGACATGGACAGCGCCTCCCAGGCCAACCAGCGGCGCATGAACGCCGACCCCCTGGAGATGATGCTGCTCAACATGGGCTACCGCATCACGGGCCTCAGCAGCGGGGGTGGGGCCGAGGGCTCGGACGACGACGAAACCCCCGAGGGCCAGGTGCAGTGCCGGCCCAGCTAGAGCCCCCGCCTGGAGTTGAGGCCACGTGGACGACTCCTCCACCAGGACTCTGTGTGTGCGTGTGTGTGCGTGTGTGTGTGTGGTTTTGGTTTGAATGAGTATGAGTAAGAGAGCGAAGGTGGAGGCAGAAAGGGCAATATCCCCCACTCTCTCACACACACACACACACATATGCATTACTGCAGTGTCCAGTGAATGTCTCAGCTCTACACTATGCACAAAGCCATGGGAGGACAGTGGGACAAACCAGAGGAAAACAGCTGTTCGGCACGTGGCTGCAGACGGTGGTGACAGAAGGTGACAGCCCTTCACACGCTCGGTCACCCCCCACACACACGCGTCCCGGAGACACGGACACGCCGCCGTCCTCTGGTGACACGAGGCATCCTCGTCCTTCCTTGTCGGTGCAGACGCTGTTGAGGGTCCCGAAGCCCTCCGGCTGTGCTGCAGACAGCGGCTCCTCTTCGGGGGCCTCTTTCGCTCCACTTGTATGTTTGCGCTGTGTTTTTATTGGGGGTGTCACCTCTTAGCCCCGCCCCCAGCTTCCTCGCCGGTTGTACAGCTTTTGTTCTGGAGACATTGTGCAGCTCACCAGTTAAGAAGATGGCTGGAAGTCTCTGCTGGGGGTTCAGTCTTTGGGTACGGAGTGAAGGGTCCCGCCTCTCGCTGCACAGACAGGTGGGCGGAGCTTTGGTTACAGTTCACCCAAATGGGCTCAGTGTTGTGTTTTGGTTTCTCAATTCTCTGGGCAAAAAAAGCATTATTTCAGTTTTTATCCATAAAAAAAATTCGCAGACCCTTTATTAGCTGAACTGCTTGAGGTACTTGATGAAAAGTTAGGCGAAATATAGAATTATGGTCTTTATGATGCATTTAGACCCAGCTATGGCACTTGTTCACTGAGGAAACAGGGTGGATGTGGGGTCACAGCTCACTCGGGGGTCCCACACGAGCATCACCGAGTGTCTTCACTGTTTTCTTTCAGTCTGTGTCCTTTGTTCAGCAGGTCACTCAGAGAGAGCGAGCGCACGGTGGCACCGGTTACTGCTGGTTACCACAGGTTGGTTGTTGTGGGGAGTCCTTGGGGGTGTGCAGGCCATTCATAGCAGCTTTTGGGTTGTACTTGTTTCTGCGTCTGCAGGGGGCTTGTGGGCGGGGCCCTGAGAGCAGTGTTGTGCTTAGGTGCCGCACCGCCACCTGTCTGCATCTGATGACCCTTTTTGACACCTGTGCTCATTTTATATTCTACCTGTGGCCTGTTGCTAGTTTTTCAGGCAGAAAGAGTAACTTTAAGGATGCTCGGATTTCACCGCTGTGTTCTGACACGTGCGACAGTGGACAGGGAAAACTGTGTGTCTGGAGTTCTGCTCTCATCATGAACAGGTGACTATTGATTTATAACCGCTTGATTTCACAGCTCAGAACGACGTCTGCGTCAGACAAAGTGGGAAGAGATGCAGTTGTTCTGCGTCGCTGTTGGTCTAGATTTGCCTCAAATACAAATTTTGTGGCTGATTTGAGTGTCTGTTGTGTGCTGGAGGACCATCATTGGCCCGGGGTGTTTAAAGTGTTGAAGAGTGAAAAAGTTGAGTTTTCTAACACTAGACTTCCATGTGATATATTTTTGTTAAAATATTCTGTTTTTCAATGTTTTGTTTGGTTCTTTGGCTCTTTAATGAGTTTGTTGCAAGAATAAATAAATGAGAGCTGATATTGTCAGACTTGTGTGTGTGTGTATGTGTGTGTGTGTGTGTTGTGCTGCGTGTGTGTGGTTTTGTGTGTGTGTCTTGCTGGGAGCTGTTGTTGAACCTGGGTGACACACTGCGCTCGATCAGTGTTTCCACCGCGGTTCCTGAGGGGCCGCGTTGGTGTGGATGTGATTTTTGCAGCAGGTGTGGGGGGGGTTAAAGGTTTCGGTTCCAGGAGGATCTCTGCCCTGAGCCAAACACACCAAACACTTGTTGCAAGAATTTTGTCGACAAGCACGTGTGGTTTAAGTCCTAAAATTGACATAATAAGCTGGCAGCTCAGAGAAATCTTACAAGGCAAAGGTTTGAACAGGTGAGCCTCAGTGGCCCTGGTGATCCCCCCCCAAGTGTCGCCTTAAGCTGCTCACAGGCATCTGGCATCTCAATTCTCTTCTGTCGTCTACAGTAATGAGCCATTAAAAGGAGTCAAAGAATTTAGAAGGACAAAGGGAAGCTTTACCTGCCACTTTGAATCTTGACGCGATAAAATGAGACCAGATCCTCAAAGGCCGGAGTTATGGAAGACCTGTGGGATTCAGGGCACAATTTGTATGTTGCAAATAACACCTGAAGTCCCGTAGAGAAAAATCCCAAGAGTTGAAAGCAATTTGGTTACAAGAAGTGTCTTTTATACAGGACATTTAAAAGCTTCACAGTAAATCTATAGGCTGGGATTCTGAAGAAAGTGCATCTAGAAAAAGGTAAATAACATGCAGACTGAACTGGATTCAAACCCATAGCTGCTGTGTTGCCCCATGAGAAAAACGTGATATAAATGCTGAGAGAGAAAGAACATCAGAACGCTGTGCTTGAACATGTGGGTCTTACGCCTGCGTTTAAACTTCTTCAGAGCAGTTCTGATGCCTTTGGTTTTCAGTTACATCCTTTCCATTCCGAATATGAAGGTGGAAAAACGGCGGAACGTTTTGGGGTTCAGAAGCACTTGATTCTTTTTCCCACTTGATTGAATGATAGTGTTTTATAAGAATTCTTTCATGTGCATTTTCAGCAACAATTTATGTGAGGGAAACCAGTGTGAAGCTGTTGTGTGTGTCAGAGCTGCACGTGTCCAGATGAAACGCAGGAGACGCCTGTGGGCAGAGTGGCTGCCGAGTGACACTTTGGCCCCAGGTATGAAATACTGCACTGATTTATCGTAACGCGTGCAGACGCGCTGGTTCAGCATTTTTCCCGAAAGGTCCAACAGTCATCTAGTTTCAGGAGTAAACCTACACCGACAGCCTGACCTAAAAGGGGTGGCCAATATTTAGCGCGGTTTTAGGTCATCGGAAGCCGCCTGGGATCCTGTGATTTATGAAAGAATGATAAATAATTGTTTTTATTATACCTGGCCTGGTCATATTACCCCAACAGGGCATCAGATTAATCATCCTAACACCATTAATTCGCGAGATGAAGAAGTCTGTGGTTTTCTAGGCCACAGTTTGGACCTTGGTTTTACCGCATTTCCCTGCCTGAAATGTAGAAGCCGGGTATGTAGAACACAATAAATGGTGCGACTGGGATATTGGACAAGTGGCCGATTTCATGCTGTAGCTGTCGATGTAATGGCCTGTGACCTCAGAACGCTGGGTGGGGGGTCAGCTCACTGTTAATATTGTGTTCGTCTCTATCACCAAGGCAACTTAGAGAACATTAATCCACTTTCCCAATTTATACAGTTCTTAGGGTTTTAATTCAGGCTTAGCATGTTACAACATCAGTGGGATTCAAACCAACAGCCTTCAGTCTATAAGGATATGGCCCGAAACACTACGTTACTAAGTGATATGTAGCTGACCATGAACTAGTCACCGCCTAACTAGTCAGCGGCTCTTCTGTTCAACACTGCGCTTGAGCTGTAATCCCCTCTGTGGCCGGCAGGTGGCAGAATCCGGCGTAGCGGACAGTTCCGGTCCTGCCGGCGGTTCGGTACCACAGTTAAACCGCATTTTTACACACAGCGCTGGACAAGAAGAGAAGCGTCTCAAAAGTTCAACCAAAGAATGTCCTCTGGGACGTGAACCTTCAAAATGTCCGTTTAGAACCCATCTTTGTTACTATTAACCGTTATTTACCTGAGAGGTTCGTACCCTGATAGTACAGTACAGCAGGGTAATTTTACCATATCAAATGAGGGCAAGAGCTTTGATGAGCGGTGCACCAGCAGGAGGGGGGATCAGAACCCGGAAAAAAACAGCAGCCCTAAATATCCAACCCCCCCCGCCCCCGTCCCAGCAGTCCGGGAGGAAAGAGGGCTGTGCGCAGAATGAGGTATTACCGTGGTTTTTACCGCACACGGAGCTGAGGGGTGTAAATGGAGCAGCGGAAGGTGCAGTTCGCGTGTTTTATACTGGATTTTCACTTATGAAACACTGAAGCGGTGATGTTTACAGCCCCCCCCCCCCGTCCATCTCTATTTACCCGTTTGCTCTTGTTCCTATTAGCTGGACTAACGTGAATCACGTGACTCTGCTCCACATCTACACCTCACTTTCAGCAGGAACGTGGTGAGAGGATGAAGGTCACTTGAGGACAATATCAGAACCACTCAGATATAAACAATAACGTATAATCTACAACTTTTATGACCGCTTTTCCCGGCGTTTGGGAAATTTTTTCCCCAGATTTTTAATGAATGCTTTATTACGCCTTTCAGGTGACATTTGGCGACATCGTTCAATATTTTGCAGCTACTTTGACACATTCTAACATGTTCGCCCTGAGCGGGTGACGCCGTGACGCGTCTCGCCGTCCCTGCGCATCAGTGCAGTACCAGTTCCGGCACCAGGGGGCGCTGTGCAGACAGCAGCGCCCACTGTCGACCAGCAGGATGGACATGATGGCTGACGTGTCGGAGGTGGACTCTCTGAGCAGCCTGACGAGGGGCCAGGAGAAGATGGACCCGTCGGCGAACCGCTTCCCCTTCTGCGTCGTGTGGACACCCATCGTCCCCCTGTCGTGAGTCCCGCTGGATCTACTGCTCCTGGTTTGGTTGGGTCTGCTCTGCATTTGGTGCTCCTGCTTGTCCTCAGGGTCCTACTTACAGCGGGACACTTGAGGTTCCTCATGTGAACGTGGTCCTGAGGTTCTTCAGTCAAACGTGGTCCTGAAGTTCTTCCGTCAAACGTGGTCCTGAAGTTCTTCAGACAAACATGGTCCTGAAGTTCTTCAACTGAACATGGTCCCGAGGTGCAGTAGGAAGGAGAAGCCAGTGAGATGTTCTTCAGCAAAGAGCTGTTTGTTGCCACTGAAAGCATACATTGTGTTTGTGTCGTTTGCACGGTCTGGCACGGTGGGGGAAGGGTGGGTTCACCCCAGTAATGTCTCAGCGTGGGAGGGGGGACATTCACTCAGTTTCTACAACAAAATAATCACCATGGCAATGTGCTCTGAACGTTTGTTCAGTTTCAGTTCTGCATCATCAACGGCTGTGGGTTTGAATCCCATTCAAACTGTGTGAAGTTTGCGTGTTTTCCCTCTGTCTGCTCTGGTTTCCTCCCACAAAGACGTGATTCCAGTCGACTGGTCACTGTAAACTGCCCGTCGTGGGTGGCGATGAGAGTGACCACACGTGTGTGATGTCAGACAGGCCACGGGGGGGCCGAGCAAAGCAGGTCACAGCTCAGAGGTTCCATCTGCTCTCATCCTGTTGGACTTTCTCTGTTGGAACCTGTCTGGAGGCGGAGCTGTAGTTAGGCCACACCCACTGCCTTCGTGGGTGGAGTTTACACAGGGCGTGGGGCTTAGCTGGAGCACGTACAAGACCCACCCACAATCCCAGGCCCTTGTCCAGCTCAGGTGGTCCTCCTGTTGGACCCAAACAGAGGCTCACCTTCTGCAGCTGCACTCTGCTCCACTTTACTCTGATTTACACCTGAGAACGTGGTAAACGCTTGCGCCTAAAGGGGGGCACTAATGATGTTTGTTCACACACACTGATTATCACATCTGACACACACTCTTATATGAACCAGTTAAACCTGCAGCTCTAGATAATGTTCTCTCAGTGTGTTAAAAATGTAGCCCAACACACACACACACACACACACACACACACACACACATAAAAACAGCTTCCTCTCCTCCTCCTCTTCTCTCTGCAGGTGGTTCTTACCCTTCATCGGACACGTGGGCATCTGCACGTCGGCAGGGGTCATCAGGGACTTCGCCGGGCCCTACGTCGTCTTGGTGAGCTCCGCCTTCTTTTCCCTCCGTCACACACCTAGAACCTTCTGAAGCCTGTAGCTGTCACAGCAGTTAAGGATCTGACCCCATAAGGCCCAGTTCTCAGCAGGTTCTCGGTGCCAGAAACCTCAAGTCTCCCAGTGGTGTCGACTCCTGGCCTCCTGTTGCAAACAGTCCAGTTATGAAAGTTCAAATATTCAAGCTTTTTTTGTTTGTTTTCAATTACATTTTAATAAGAGTTTGTTTTCTAAAATGTCTGCAAGAAGCAGACGGAGCACGACCCGCGTTTAAGGATCCGGCCAGTAGGTGGCAGCAGGGAGCATCGAAACGATGCTGTGAAGGTTGAGAACTGAGTAGGAGTTTGTAATACTTTTATTTCCTTTAAAAAATTTGAATGTCGCGCAAAGTTAAAACGCTAAAGTGTTTTATGTATTACAGCTACAGGTGAGATTTTTCCAGAGCCCAGAGTGCAAACAAATCAAACAACGTTTGTATCGTTAACCTTTTATTGGTTGTGACTTGTTGGTAAAAGCAGACGTCCAATCCCAGCTCTGTTTGTAAGTCGACGGTTTTGGACGTGAACGTTGCCGGTTGCGGCCCGCAGCCCCGCCGCTGAAACACCGCAGTGAAAATGTGGCACATGCTGCCAGCGCCTGAGAGTTAATAAAAGTCGCCTTCGGGGAGAAGTGTGTGGAACAAGAGCGGGTAAAAGCGCTGAGTCGGCAGTCGGCGGCCGGGCTCTCCGGAGACACGGCGGATCCGCGGCCGCGTCACTGCCAGCCCACCCTGCGAATCAATACCCGCCTTTTCTCGGGGGGATATATTAGCGGTAGCGGCTTTGCTCCGCAGCTCTAACAAGGCGGCTGTTGGCGGGCAGCATCCCCCGTGGCCCCCCTTCTCCCACGGGCCTCTGCTCCCCACACCCGGCCCCCCTGCCGCCGGCTCCTTTCTCGCCTTTCCTCGCTTTTATATGGAATGTTTAGTGTAATTATGAGTTTTTATTTCATGTGAACATGTGGTTTTCTACAGGAGGACAACATGGCCTTTGGGAAACCCACCAGGTCAGTTGGCCGCCTCCTCGCCCCACCTTTCCAGCAGGTTGTGCAAAGCGGCTCAAACACGGCGTCCTGCCGCCTCGCTCCTCGCAGGTACTGGAAACTGGACTTGGCCAAGGTGCACAGCAGCAGTGCGGACGTGTGGGACGCCGCCGTCTTCGACGCCTCCAAGGAGTACGAGCACAGAATGGTGCGGCGTGGTGTGTGGGGGTAGGGGGGCTTGTGGCCTTTGTTACAAACTGCAGATCAGATCTGTGTTCAGCCAGGACCTTGACTGACCCCAACCCTAACTTCTCCACAGTGATGCTCAGCTGAAGGTCATCAACAGCAGGAACAGGAAGAGCTTTAGACCAGAGCACAGCTTGTGTGTCTGATACCACCATGTTGCCTGTTCACATCCCTCAAGTAGCTGCCTGTAACAGTGAGATTCAAACAGCAGATGCATAGATAATCACAGCTGCCAGGAGATCAGGAGAAGTGGGTTTGTGAGGGATTCAGCAGCTCTGAGGGACACCGGGAGCGCAGTCCACTGACAGGATTTAGATATTGGACCCCTTATGAGGTGGAGGAGCACAGCGCCCTCACCGGGCTGTCGGGAATGACCTGTAGATGCTGGGGAGAAGGTTCTTTAACCACCATCTAGGTTTCAAATTTTTTTTTACAGTGTCTCCTTCTGTCCTCCATGTCCTGCACTCTGTCCTCTTCTACCCATCACTTGTCTTTAGCACCACCTCTGCTGGGACAACTGCCACTCCCATGTCGCCATGGCGCTGAACCTGATGCACTACGACAACAGCACCTCATGGAACATGGCGAAGCTCTGCCTGCTCACCTTCATCCACAGCAGACACGTCAGGTGAGGAGTAGCCATGCTGAGGAAAGTCTTCTGAGTGTGACATGTGCATTAGTGTGGTTTCCAACAGCGATCATCTCCACCACCCCCTCCTTCCCCCAACCAACAGCTGGGTCACTCTCCTGAAGACATGGCTGCCCTTCGTGCTGCTCTATGTGGTCGTCATCACGGTGACCCTGGTCCTCAACGTGAGATAACAACTTTGGGGTCTTTCAGAAGGGGGGGGTGTCAGCAGACGTTTGGAACCAACAGCAGTTTCTCCACATCTCCGTCTCAGTGTTTCTACATCTGAGCTTCACACTACAGCAGCATCGGACGGTGTCTAGATGTTTCTTCAATCCGGACCGAGAAGCTGGATTCCGGGTCCCATGATACACCTTGTTTTTTACTGTTTATGCAGAAGGATTTCAGGGTCTACAGAACTTCTTTTCCTTCTCCTGCAGAACACAGTTTCCCTGTTTACTCTGCTCTGTTGAGTCCAGTGTCTGAGCTCTGCACCACTGTGTGTCCTGCCTCTTTTCCCATGAAGGAAGTAACAGTTCCACCTTGAGCTTTGACACCCCCCCCCCTCCACTAGTGTCACAGTAGGAGGTCCAAACCTGGCTGTTTTTGGAATGCCGCCCCCCACAGACTCACTCAGGCTCCCCTTAATGTATGGGATTCCTTGGAGGAGCTTCTACAGGGATGAGTTGTCAAGGTGTCTGTGCTGGAATTGCCCCCCCCCCCATGCTGGAGATCCAACCCCCCTGCGCAGGACATTGTTCTGGGGTCCATCAAAGGCCCCCCGGTGTCGGCGGGGGGTGCCGATGCCCTTTGATGTTGCTCTGGAGATAAGCTGCACATGTGGGGTAGAGAAGTCCTCTGTGGTGGGGGGGTGAGTCTCAGCCACTTCTCTGGAATTCCAGCTCAGGAGAACAAGTGAGCAAAATGTGGAGGAAGAAGAAACAAAGTGAGGCTTTTCTTTCGAGTTCAGGAGGACAAATAATCAGTTTCATCATTAGAGTCGTGATTTATACCCCTTTTGCAGGAGGCGTCATTGATCTGCAGAGCTTCTCCACTCTTTTCTCAGGGTGAAATGGCTCCTCGACCCACGAACACCATCAGCGTGCTTCTCACTTGTTCTCTTCATAACTTCACAGTCACTTTTACCTCTAGTAATAATAATAATACAGCCAGAAACCTCAGACACTTTATTTTAATATTTTGTTTATTTTCAGGATCCTTTGTTAGGTTCACACATATAAAATATTTAGCTTGTACATTTTGACACCGTAATTACGAATGTTGGGAGCAGCAGGGGGCGCAGTGGTTAGAGGAGCTGGCTCTCAATCCCATCTGGTCACACTGCTCACCCAGAAATGAGACGGTAAAAATTACCCCGCTGTACAGATGACGGGTGAATCGGTGTAAACAGCTTAACACTGTTGGTTGCTTTGGAGAAAAGTGCCAGATAAATAAATGTAACTGTTACGTTTGAGCCGCATAAAAATAAAGATGTAATTTCCATTAAATCCCGTTTAATCCTGTCGATCATCACTGAGGAGCTGCAGGCAGCAGCTGGTAGTAGTAAAAATACTGCTAATAATAACTATAATAATAGTTCACAGCCAGTTGTGTGCCTGACACACACACACACACACACACTGCTGTCCCAGATGAGGTTTTCAGCCAGTCGTTGACCCAGCTACTGGTGTTTATAACAGACCAGAGGGGTTCGAGTCCTGTGACACATAGGAGTCAGTAGAAGAGACACAGTCCCACTCAGGGTGTGTGTGTGTGTGTGTGTGTGTGTGTGTGTGTGTGTGTGTGTGTTTCTGGCCGGAAAGTTCCACCACAGCGGGTGCAGGGTGAGAGTGACTGGTTCCTACATGACATTATGGGCTGTTTTATGTTGATTTATGGTCCCAAGTGAGAGAGATGCTGCTCTAAGGTTCACCCCCCCCCCCCCACGTGTGATCACTGAGACCAGCCATGTTCCTCAGGACCAACACACACTCTGTACTCTGTACTGTTGGCGTCACTCTTCTGGAGGGTGAGCTGTTTCAGCACACAGTCCCCGTCCCACTGCCCCCCACATCCCCCACTCCCCCTGTCCCTGACTGTCCCCCACTCGCAGCCACTCTCATTTGCATCTTCACACAGGGCTGTATGAATATGAATCACAGGAGATCAGGTTCTTGTTGTCACTCGGTCCCTGTCAGCAAACTGTCCCCCTCCTCCAGCTCCACACGCTGTAGTCCAGTCGCTACTCTGACCACTTTCCACCTCCCCTCAGGCCCCCCAGGGAGACCAAAGGCTGTTCCTGTGTGTGTGTGTGTGTGTGTGTTGGCCTGATGGAGTCTACCAGAATAAAAAACTGTGGGGGTTGCGCGTGAACAGGGGTAATAAAGTGGAAGCGGCAGTAAAACAGGGTAATAAAGGGCGCAGTTGTATCTTGAACAAAGTTTGGGCCAAAGGTCCAGGTCGAAAGGTGTAAGAAGGTGTAACGTTTAGAAAGTGACCCTCGGGCCACGTGAGCGCGACAGAATCTGCTGTCACACTGACCGCAGCGTCGCGTCACTCCGGTCTCTCGGTACAGCAGCAAACAGGGTAAAGTACCCGGCTCCTCCGGGTGGGCGGGGCTGCAGGGTCACTCCTGCTCCTTTAAGACAGGAGCCCTTCGCTTGACACGCCCCCACCCGCGTGGGGGGTGGGGGGACACCGGCTATGATGATTCCATTGTCTCGTGCGTCGGCGCTGGTGTGGAGACCGGCGCGCGAGACCGTGGAGGTACCCCCCGCGGGGATGGCAGGGGCTTAAGCACGAGGAGCACATCGAGGGACAGAGAGGCGACCAACTGGCGACCGGGAGCAACTTGTTCAAAGCAGGCGCGCGACTTCAGAGGACTCGGACACGGTGGGTCCCGCTCCCGCTCCCGCTCCCACTCCCACTCCCACGCCGCGCTTCCAGCTCTCACTGTTATTATTCCTGCTGCGCTCTCTACGTGTCTGATTCTCTCTCCCGTCTCTGTCCTCCAGGACCGGACCCGCCGCCCCCCACGATGCTCCGTTTCCCGCTTGTGGCGCTGTCTGTGGCCGCGGTGCTGATGCGCGCTCCCGGGCTGCGCGCCTCCTGCCCGCCGGGCTGCGAGTGCTCGGAAGCGGCGCTCACGGTGAAGTGCGTGTCGAGGGAGCTGCAGGAGGTCCCCGCGGGGCTGCCGTCCTACACCCGCACCCTCTTCATCACGGGCAACAACATCCGCCGCCTCGGACCCGAGTCCTTCAGGGGGCTTCAGAATGTGAGCACGCTGTGCCTGAGCAGCAACCGGTACGAGTCACGGTCTGAGTGGCGGGGGCGGGGGCGGGGGCGGGGGGGACTAGTTGTGGTCTGACCTCTGAGGGGGCAGGACTAGTTACGGTCGGGCCGCCGGGAACTGGTTACCGCTGCTAACCTGAAGGCGCTGAGTTCGAATCCCCCTCCTGCGGTGTTACTTTACGTCGAGCTGGTGAAAACGACCTGCTGAACAAGCAGTAAATCGGTGTAAATTTCACGGGGTTGTTGCTCTTCTTCATTCAGCCTTCATGACCAACGGCGTCATTTTGTCTTACATGTGGGGTAATTTTTACCTTGTGCTGAAGGCGACCGCAGCCCCCCCCCCCCTTTTCACTTCACCTCAACTTCCACTGAGCGACATGTTTATCGGCTTAACGTTCTTCAGTTAGATCAGCCGTAAAGTTCTTCAAAAAGCGCTGTGACTCGGGGGCGAGGAAAGTGCCGGAAAACAGACTCCGTACATGGCGGTGGGGGGGGGGGGGTAAATCCTGGTATTTACAGGGTTATAAAGCAGAATAAGGCCGATTCGTGTGTCGTTGACCGCCACGCCCTCTGCTGGCTGCACATGCTGCCTCTCACCGCCCCGCTTCCTCCCCCCAGCATCACTGAGGTCGAGTCCCAGACCTTCGCCCCGCTGCGCAACCTCCGCTCCCTGGACCTGAGCAACAACCAGCTGGTGCTGATCCACCCGGAGGCGCTGGCCGTGTCGAGCGGGTCGCTGCGGGAGCTCAACCTCAGCCGGGCGCTCTACAACCACTCGGCCGCGGTGGACCTGGCCACGGCGCTGCGCTGGGGGGCCCTGGGGGGCCTCGTCACCCTCGACCTCTCCAGCAACCACCTGGTGCTGCTGCCGCCCGGCATGTTCGCCCACCTGCCCGGCCTGCGGCGCCTCCTGCTGGCCAACAACTCCCTGGTGGCGCTGCACAACGGCACGCTGGCCGGCCTGGAGCAGCTCGAGAGGCTGGACCTGAGGCTCAACGCCTTCCGCGTGTTCCGGGAGGAGGCGCTGCAGGAGCTGGAGCGGCCGGCCGCGGGGCGCCTCCTGCTGGCCGGAAACCCCTACTGGTGCTCCTGCGACCTGGAGGACTTTGCCTCCTGGCTCAACAGCTCGCGGTCCCGCGTCGACGACTCGGAGCGGCTGACCTGCGCCGCCCCCCCGGCGCTGCGCGACGCCTCCGTGCGAGCCCTGGGGGGGCGGAGCCTGGCGTGCCACGACGGCCCGGTGGGGGAGGGCGCCGCCCTGGCGCTGCAGACCTCCTACGCCTTCCTGGGTGTGGTCCTGGGCTTCGTGGGCATCATCTTCCTCTTCGTGCTCTACCTCAACCGCAGCGGCATCAAGAAATGGATCGTGGACACGCGGGACGCCTGCAGGGACGTGCTGGAGGGCTATCACTACCGCTACGAGATGGACTCTGACCCGCGCCTCGGCCACATCTCCACGTCCGGCGACCTGTGACCGACCCGCCTCGCCCCGCCCCGCCCCGCCGCCCCCCACACGCTCCCTCGATATTCACGCTTTTTTGCCTGTAAATGCATGCCGTTTGCTCGGTAGTTGGAGTGTTTTGCCGTCGTGTTCGGGACGAGTCCCGGGTTTACAGCGTTTTAGCTCCCCCGCGGCTCTGGTTCCAGACGCCCTCCTACGTGGTGTTTTGGTCTCGGTCCGGCTGCAAGAACTTGGGGAGCTGAGGAACGTAGGTCCTCTGTTTTACTCTAGCAGGGTGTGGAAGTACACACTGAGCTCTGGACTCTTCAGGCTTCGAGCCACACGCGGGTGTTGGACAACCTCCGCCTCTCGCTGCTCCTCGGTGGGCGTTTTTCCGCGTTCACGTTCCGCTCCCGTCGGAGATCCGTGCGCCCCGAGCCCACCCTCGTCCAGTTCCTGACGTTTCCGCGCCCCCGATGGGGATCTTTGGCTTGACGCTTGTAGACGGGAATAAAAACGACGAGGAACGGCTGCCATGGAAACAGTTGTTCCCTGATTTATGGTCCTCACTAGCGGAGGAGGACGAGCTTGGGAGCCGCTTTTGGACAAAGGGGGGCCATTTGTCTCGGAGATATGAGCACTCGCTCCTCCGGGCATCAGGAAGATTGAAGAGGCCGGCGGACGGAGGAGACCATCGGCGGTCCCGGTCCTCTTCTGTTCACTCGCGAGTCGAGCGGCTGGCTTCCTTCCCCTGGGTCTCCACTGCGGGGCGCCGCCGAGTGGCTTCTTTTACCTCAAGGTCCTCCTTTAACCGGAAATACCTGTAGTGTACACAGTGGGTAAAACTGAGTAAAACGGGGTAAACGCACAGCCACGACTGTATGGCTGAAGCCGATGTTTTTATAAGTGCTGTAAAAAGGGTGTAAACACAGTAAACAGACTCTGTACGTAGAGCCCTGAGGTCATCGCTGGTGTTGCGGTGGTGTCCTCCGGGTCCGCGGCGAGTCCTCCGCTGGTCACCGTCTCAGGACCACGTCCTGCTGGACCTCCTGCAGGCCTTTGGCGTCACCGGTCCTCAGGTTCATGGCAACTTTGTCCCGACGCATCGCAGCGGAGAAGTTTGCATGTTAAAATACGACGAGCAAAATACATTTTGAATGTAGCAAATAATGATTTATGTAGTTATTTTATAGTCACTAAAGGTGCATTTTTATAAACGTTTTCTGTGTTGCCGTTTTTTTACGATGTTTTTTAAACACGAGAACGTGTGACGACAGTCTCATGCGGTGAACTATGGAATGCGGAACATTTGTAACGTTTGCAGCCGGTTGGTCGGTCAGTCGGCCCATTTTAATGACGGCAAAACGCTATCCAGACCCCCCCGTTCCTGTGTTCACAAAGACTGTCGAGGAACACGTATGTCGTGCGTCAACTTGGACACAACGAGAACCTCTCTGGGCCGGAGGTGCTGCCGCACACAAGCCTGCGATGCGGAAAGTTCCGGAAACAGTCGGCAGCGGAGCACAGCTGTTCCGGGAACAGATCGCCGTCCGCTGGCCTGACGTCTCGTCCGGCCGTTTCTCAGGAAAAGGACGGGTCCGGGGGGGCGGCGGAGAGCCCGGCGGAAAGCCGCAGGCGGGCGGGACTCTTGCATGTTCACGTGTTGCATGTTGACAGACACATTTACACGTCCCCTCAGCAAACCGACTCAGGATGTCCCACCACTCGTGTGTCTCACAGGCCACCAACCCGCTCGTGTAACTCGCATGCCTCCACCCGGCGGCCACACACACACACACACACACACACACACACACACGTCTGTCAAGCATGTGCGTTCTGCCTGCGCCGTCCAGAATATTCCTTCTCTTCACGTCAGGAGGCCATGTTTGCTCCTCCTACGGTTAAACCCCAGACTCCCGGTGGGACGGTCGACGTTGTCCTGTGGTCTGTGTCTTTGCAGGGTGGAGGGTCTGTGGGCCCTTGCGCATGATTCTCACATTAAACTGCTTTAATAAAATGCTGAGTAAAACGGTGTGTTTTGCCTTTTCTACGCATCTTTACCAGAGTAAAGTAGCCCTGCTGCGATCAGGAGGGTTCGAGGAGACGTCCGCTGGAGGTCATTCAGCTTCCTGTCTCCGCTCATCGGGGTTTTTACGCCTCGTCACTCACCTGTAAATGTCCTGAAAACACCTCCTGTGGCTTGAATCGTCTCTTTGGCTCTTTTTCATCAGCTAATGTCCTCGTGTGAGGACAGCAATCTTGCCAGGGTGGGACTTTCACTTCTATGCCAAGTAGTTATTATTTTGGTCACGGTGGTGAATAACACCTAACAGAAGGTTTAATTTGTAGGTTCAATTAAGAATAATTTTACTGGCACAAGATATTTAATTTACAGCTAAGAAATACACACTTTTTTACACTAAGTAAAACTACTGGAGCTTCTGTCGCTGGAAGGAGTTCAGAACATTAAAGACAGACTAGCGAATCACAGCACACCCGACGAGTCATTTTTTTGACCTGATACTTTCTCGCCTTTACTTTTTATTTTCGGACGACTAATTTCATTTCAGCATTTTAAAGTACTTCTGCAGCCCATAACAGCGGCCTTCAGTTACACAGCAGATGTTCTGTCCTCCTCCATCAAACTCCTTCCTTCTCCGCGCCGTGTTCCTCACGTTGCCCTCAGAGGAGCTGCTTGTGTTAACACAGCGGCGTCGTTCTGAGTGAAACGTAACCAGATACAAAAACCCTCGTGTTTCTCTTCTCAACTCGGCGCTTTATTCTTAGTTCCGTCGCTGCAGCGCCAGCTCATGTCGGCGTTCAGGCGCAGGTCACACAGGTCTGCGGTGAAGTCGCCGCGGTGCAACGTTGGCTGGGAAGGAGGGGAGCGGGATCGCGGGGGGGTCAGCACAGGTCATTAAGAGGCCAATTACGCGGCGCAACAAGAGGCGGGGGGGGGTTGCCGGGATCCACGGCCACAGATAATGGAGAGGCTGCCTTTGATTATGGGGGGTCTTTCAGGATGAGTGTGTTTGATCGATCCTGAGGCTCTGGAACCCGCACTCTGGTTCTCCCATTACAGCAGGGCGGGAGGAGCCCGTGAGCGGAAGCCGAGGAGGACGACCCCACTTTTGCGGTCTGTAATTGAATAGATTTGCTGCTCTGGCGGTCAGTTTATCAGGTCCCGGTGTAAATGGGCTTTTTGCTGTAACCGGAGCTCAGGACTGATGTATCGAGCTGGAATTTTCCATCATAACGTCTGTCTGCACTGGGGGATTGTGGGAAGACCTCCTGACTGCTTGAGAGCCGCCAAAGGGGTGAGAGGGAAGGTCCTGGTCTCCAGGGGGACCGGGCGAATGCCCAGCTGATGGTACAAGGCCCGACTTCACCTGCGACGCTACCCAGTGCATTGTGGGCCACGGGTCGCATTAGGGCTCGCTGCCACCGTCCTGTCCTCTCCCCCCTTCCCCCAGTCACGGCCTTTGGGATCCACCTGCAGATCGATCGAGGAGCAGAGGAACTGCTCTCAGGTGACCTCTTCGTGACCCCCGGGGTGTGGGCCGACACCGGCACTGGCTCCGCCTCCAGGCCCGTGTTGACTCGTTGACTTCTGCTGCCTAAAGAAGAAGTGCAGCTGTTTGGACTGAGAGGACAGGTCATGTGACTGGGCTGCGGGGCGGAGGTATGGTGCTCTGGGGAGTAGCCCAGAGGGTCTGTGGGACCCGCCCTCGTACCCTTGAGGATTCCGGGGACCCAGAGCCCCCAGCAGAGCCGACATTGCTGTCCTTGCAGGACGCGGCTCTGCGAAGCGAACTCCTCACGACTCGGCTTTGCTCGGGAACGGCCAGATGTCTGAGCCGAAGGGGGTGCGGAGCTCGATTGGTCGGCGCGGGGGAGTCATGCTGGGGGGTCAAGGGTCAGCATGACTTGAGAGGGCGCTGCCATCTGCCGGCGCCCAAGTGAGCGCCATATCTCTCCGCGTTCGCTAATGACGGGCGGCGGAGTGTCGCCGCGTCTCGCCGCGCCACACGGTCTCCGTCACTCACCCGGCTGCTCCCGGCGGCCTGAGGCACGGGACGGAACCGAGCGTCGGTCCCGAATCGGCTCGTCCCTCTTCCCCGCCGCGGGGCGCTTGGTGGCACGGCGCTAAAATTAGATCTCTCACGCCTCGCCGTGCGGAGGGAAGGGGGCAGCGGAAGGCAGAGGGGGAAGGGTTTCTGCTGAGGAGTTTCACCTGTCACACCTACATCCGCCGTCGCAGGATCCGATCGGTCCCGACCCAGTGTTGCTATGACAACAGGGATTCTTCTGCTCCCTTCGCCTCACGCACCTGATACAGGTGTCTGACACCAGACGATTCCAGCTGAACGCTGACGTGAGGTGAAAACGACTCGACTTTCACCCCACACCAGGCAGTTAAGTGACGGCTGTGACGTTGCCATGTGTGGAGGATTCCTGGCGGGACACTGAGCGCCCCCCGCAGCTCAGTGCTGGCTACAGCAGCACGTGACACAATTAACTATGTAAATAGTGACTCCATTTGTCCAGGACTCCTCGGCCCCTCTGGGGTGTGATGAAGTGACACAGCCGGGCTGGGGGGGAGGGGGGGAAAGTGGGGCAAGGTGACGGATTTCCGTGCCGCTCCGGGTTCTGAGTGCAGCTGGTTCTGTCTGCTGAAATGTGGGCCTAATGATCCCATAGATCACAGACAGATTGACAGCAGACATCAGTCTCTGTCCTGGAGCCTGGAGACGCGGAGCGTGAGGGAGAGGCTGCATGCAGGCGCTGACAGCACGCGTGTGTGTTTGTGTGTGTGTGTGTGTGTGTGTGTTCACGGTGAAATGTGCATTTCAGAGACCAGCATACGAGACAGTGAAAACCGAGCAGCAGGTTATCATCGCCTGGTGAAGAGAATGTTCCCATTTAAACACATTCTGCTCCTCAAACACATCTGACTTTTTCATCAAATATTATTTACTGGACACTTTCCTGCAAAGTGACCTTCAGCTTTACGTTTCAGGCAGGTTTACCCAGGTGTGCATCGGGTGATGTACCCGTTCAGGCGGAGCACTTTGATCGAGAGCACTACAGCAGGTGGGGGGATTTAAACCCAGGACCCCCGAGCAGGAGGCGAGAGCCACAGCCACTACACCACCTGCTCCTGTAACACACTCAGCGAGAAGACAGCAGGTGTGTGTTACTGCGCACGAAGAAAGCGGCTCATCCTGTGTTGTTCCGCTGCGTCTTAAACCTCCAGGTCTGTACAGCTTCTCCGGCCGGAGTTACGGGCTGCAGCTCAGCACCTCCCAGCACCGGCTACCCCCAGCGAAGCGCTGTGACTCACGCAGCTTCCGCCTGACGCCAGACAAGCAGCTCATTCCATGTGGCGGATTAAACACTGATGCATCGACGCCCAAAACAAATGAAAACGCTTCCGACTGTGGAGGGAACAGCCTGGAATTCGTGCGGAGTCTTATGTTGCCGTGTCATTTTGCCAGAAGCTCTGCTCCTCAGGAAAACGCAGGCGGACCCCTCAGGAGGCCCCCGCGAGGGTCGTCGTCTCATCGTTGTCCAGCAGCTTCCACCCTCATGTCGCGTGTAAAATGTGTGTGAATGGCCACACGTGTCCCTCAACAGCACGGCTGGCGGAGCGAAAGCCGCCGTGATATTTCACAACACTCCGCCGTTAAACCTGAATGTATTCGAAGAAAACAGAACGTAAACGAAGAAACTTCACTTCGCAGCTCTTGAACACGCCAGAATTTGGTTCACGGATTTTCTTCGCTGCCTTTCTGTTCTCTTTGTGTTTCCGATGCCCTCGGTTTTCACTTTAGCCTCAAGAGAAACTATGGTGTCACCACGTGGCCCTGTGGCCTGTGGCTCACCTGTCAACGTTCAGCTTGGTCTCTGCAGTTCAGGAGGGGGCTCACCTGCCGAGTGTGTGTGTGTGTGTGTGTGTGTGTGTGTGTGTGTGTGTGTGTGTGTGTGCGTGCTTTAGTTACAGAGCCTGAAACTCGGAAAGTCTGCTGCTCAGCTTGTTTGGTTAGAGCAGCCGGGCAGCTTTCTGTCTGCTCAGTCAAATCCCCCCCCCCCTCCCCACTGTCCCGATTTCAGGTCCTGCTCAACACACGAGTGGCTCCAGTTGGAGGATTCGTACGGTTTGTGCTGCAGTGACAGTCAGGCGGGGGCTGTGACCCGTTACGGATGAACGGTGCTTCGTGCTTCTGCGTGTCTGTTGAAATCCACCTCCCTTTTGTCTACGCAGTAAAAACACAGTAAAACCTCACTGGAGGGGCCTGGTGGGGTGTGGGGGCAGGGCTGCAAACAGGGCACCCCAGCCTGCCTCTGGCTCTCCTCCACCCGCTTCCCACGGGGCTCATGGCCCTCCGGCACTCTTAGGAACCACTTTTAATTAAATTCACAATGGGCACCTGGATTTGGTCGAGGGGTGTGTGTGTGTGTGTGTTTCTGCTGCGGCCCCTTTGTCTGTCTGTCTCTGTGTGTTTACACTGGAAAAGTGAATTTATACCTCAGTGTCCCCCCAACAGGGACTGGCCCCTCCCCCAGTGCAGTCTGACAGCGGGGGGGTGAGGTGGGGGTGGGGGAGACGCCGCTTTGGCACATTCCTCTCTCCCAGCTACCGAGTGGCGCTCACACACCCAGCTGGATCCGTCGCGAAGAACGCACTCACACTGGCGCCACGGTCCACGCTGTCCCATCATGCACCTGTGCCATGCTAATCTCGTGTGTGTGTGTCTGTAGGTGAGAATGGGTAGCATTAAAAATGCGTTTTCCTGTTTTTGTTCATTTTATACATTTCATTTCCACTCTCTTTGGGTTTCTGACAAAGCGGGGAGAAATCGCCATAGCGATGCTGCAAGTTTGGGAGTTGATCTTGATCAGATGTTTAAAGTACACAATCAACCAGCTTGAAAAAACACAATATTTGTCCTGATGAAGCGGTAAAATGTGTGCTTTTCAGCGCAAGAGGAAGCGGGATGCAGGGAGCTGTAGACACACGCTGGTCACATGTGTGGCTCCTCCAGGACGAACGTGTCCCTCATTAATCACCTCCAGCAGGACGAGGTCCCCCTCCGGCAAGAGCGCTGGGAAGGTCAGCATCAAACCCCCCGTGATGTAGGACTCACCCAAAAATAGCCAGACTGCAAATCCTCAGGAGTCACACATGTCCCTGGGAACAAAGGGTCTGTGGAGCGAAGACGTCACGACGCCAGCGAGATCTTTCCTGCCTGAAGGTCAGCCAGGAGATGGAGAGCAGACAACACAGGACTCCTGTCCCACACTGGACTTACAGCATCGACCGGGTGTATACTCTCGCTGGGGGTGTATAACTTCACTTCACTGGGGGTGTATACCCTCACCTGCCCCCACAAGGTCAACACTGGATGTGTGTGTAATGAGGACTCAGGTGCCATGTTTGTTAAGTGCACGTGATATTACTAATGAATATTATCAATAATTAATAAAACCGCCTGTTACTGAACCGGTGCGGAGAAAACACTTCAGTATTTTTAATAAGGCGTCGCCATCTAGTGGCGAACATTGACAGCTGCTGGAGAAACGCCGCTGACGGGTCACTGGCCTCGCGTTTTGCTCCAACAAGAACGTGGCTTGATACGTAAACACGTATTTAACCGTGTTTTTATTTCACATCTTCCACCTGAATGGTACGACGCACACCACGGTACAGCAGGGTACACCGAGGGGGGTGACCTCCACTCCAGGAGCTCACGGCCGGGTGAGTCCAGGGATCTACAGACCTCCGAAAGCGCAGTAAAGGTCAGAAGTCACCAACCCACCTTCAAGTGTAACATTCATACAAGGGCAGCCAGAAGGTCTGCAAGTTCCACCTGAATGAAGCTGCCCCCTGGACACATGGTACCGAACAGGGGGTTTTGGCCATAATTTTCAACTCCACGTCTGGCAAAAAGCAAACATCTCATACCCGTGGGCACTACAGCGTCACCCGGGGGGGGGGGGGGGATAACACGTCTTCCTGAATAAACACCGACACCGGCGGGCGCGAGACGGCGCTTTATTACGTGCANGGGGGGGGGGGGGGGGGATCACACGTCTTCCTGAATAAACACCGACACCGGCGGGCGCGAGACGGCGCTTTATTACGTGCAAACGAGTGAAGGAGCGTCGACGTCATCTCTTACGTCACTAACGTCCACACGCGCTCTTTTACATGTACGGTGCGGTTACGATCGAACCGCTCAACCGCCTGAAAACGTATCGATGCGCAAATGATCTGTTATCCGTAAATTCCTGCCCCGCCTCTAGGGGGCGTCTCTCCGCCGTTAAAAATGTAAACATTCACCCCGCCGCCTGACACGTCCCCGTGCGTGGGCGCGTGCGCGCGAGGGCGCCAGAGCGCGCGTGACGTCACTGGCGGTCCGTGGGCGGCGCCCGGGTTTACCTGTTGCCGCAGGTAACGCAGGGAAGGACATTTAGGGCGGGACCGAGCTGGAAGCGGACGGCGGGACTGTGCGGGACTGTGCGGCTCGGACCCGCAACCGGAGTCCCGTTTACCACGGTGATGTAAAAACACGGTACTGGAGCTGGGAGTCGCGTGGAGGAGGAGGAGGAGGAAGAAGAAGGTCTCCGACTTCCGCACTTCGGAGAAGAGACGAGAGAAAGTGGGTCGGAGGTACTTTGCGCTGCTGCTCTGTTTTACCCCGCCGTGCGGTGCCGTCTTTACACTCCCATACAGCTCGGAACCCTGTTTTTACCCCGTTTTACCCTGTTTTACGATCAGCCTCGTTCGCAGCATTCAGTCAACACAGTAACTGATACCAGTGAATAGATTCGCTGCTCCCCGGAGGCAGGACCACGTGTGTGTGTGTGTGTGTCTGTCTGTTTGTGTGAGAGTGTGTGTGTGTGTGTGTGTGTGTGTCTGTTTGTGTGGGGGTGTGTGTGTGTGTGTGTGTGTGTGTGTGTGTGTGTGTGTGTGTGTGTGAGAGATGGCTGATCCATTTCCACTCTGGCCTCTGCATGCTGCCCCTCTGAGGCCGTCTCTGTACAACCTGTTGAACCACTTGGACTGGTGATGAAACATGAACACACACACACACACACACACACACACACACACACACGTCCTGAGTGGAGTTAAACTGTATAAGTTGGGTTGTGTGTGATTCAGGACAGCAGTGCGGTTTACACACCTCCACTGTGTTCTCACCGTGCTGTGTGTTGATTTGCCCGAGTGTGTGTCTGCAGACTGACAGCCCCCCCCTGCCGTGTTTCTGGCGCTCTCTCTGGCGGGCCGGTGTGTTGCGGCACCGTGCCCCCCGTGGAGCTGCATTGTTTCCTATCCTACACGGCGACGCGGTGAAAAGGTGCCGGCTCCACGGCGCTCTCCCTCGCCGGGGGGGGGGTCTGAACGATCGCGCTCGAGGTGGTTCCCGGCTGTGAGGTCGACGTTCCAGGCCGACGTGACGCTTAACAAACGGCCGCTTTGGACGAGCAGATCCTGGAAACGCGGCGTCAACACGGGAGGCTTCGGAGGTGTGTGAAACGTACCGCCTTTGTGGTGAAATTCGGATTAGAACGTGTGAGTTGGTCTAAGTGCTGCGTTGTTGAAATAGAGGAGATGGTGTCAGGTTCACCTCCTTGGTGCAGGTCCTGCCACTCTGCTGGTGTGTGTGTGTGTGTGTGTGTGTGTAGGGGGCAGAGGGGGTGTAATGGAAGAACAAGCCTGCATCTGCAATCCTGTCCTCCAGAACTCGTCGTGACGCTGGTTAAGCTGCAGGAGAAGGTGGAGATGTTTGGAGAAGCTGCAGGCTTTGCGTCTGCTGGCCGTCGCGGTCAAAACACGACAAGTTTTTGAGGAGGTGAGATGGTGGCTGAGTTGAGTCGCTCGGTTCCCACTTCCACAGTGACGGTGGGGACGACTCTCCTGTCGCGCTTGCCTCTCATCTGTCACTCGGCAGCGTCCTGTTACCTCAAAGGAGGTCTGTAGCCCTACGGGGACGTGCTTGCTTCAAGTTCCCTCAGTAGACTGCGCCTCAGGGGGCCTGGGGGGGATGACTTACACCTGGACCAGCCAGTGTGGTGACTTCTTATCTAAACAATGGTGGGGGGGGTGGGCCTCTCCTACCATTACCTCAGCAGGTAACCGGGTCGGGGCTCAGTTTCGCCCCCGACGGTGAGGATGGCGCTGCCGTGGAAACAGAGATGGGTGAATCGGGCAGGTGAGGCTTGCTGTTCCACTCGGGTGTTTTACTTTGTTAAATTTCCCTTGTCGCTGAAGATCTTTTCACGTTTCCTGTTCTTCTCTCAGCTTCAGTGGCCAGTTTTCTGCTGGAGCAGCAAGTGGCTTTTGGCCTCCAGCAAAACCTCCTCACCTCCTTTGTGGCGTCTCTGGGCTTCAGTGCTGCTTCTCCACTCCTGTGGCTCAGAGGGTAGCGTGTGTGTGTGTGTGTGTGTGTGTGCCTGTGAGAGACAGGATGGACTGAGGGACGATCAGTTTTGTCCTGCTGTTCCTGGAAGTTCTTTCACTGAGAGTTCAGGTCTGTCTGATCTTGTGGCTCAGGCTGTGGTGCTAATGCTAAGCTAAAGCTGCGCCGGCTCGACATCCGCAGGGTCCGGCTACACGCCTCTCAGAGGCACCGTGTGACCTAAACGCCTCCCGGGAAGACGCTGCAGTAGCTTGTTGCTCTCCTCAGGGCAACGTTAGCAGTGAAAAGTCCCTGTAATAGTCTGGTTACCCAGTGGTTAGTTAGCGGCAGAAGACAAGCCAAATAACCGGACTGACCTGGGAGGAAAGGTCACCGAGTGCGACCTGTCCCGACCCCCCCAGGGCTCCACCTGTGCTGTGCAGAAACAGCCTGCTGTAGAACAGGGTAAACTGCTGAGAAGAAGCCGATAAACGGGTTAGCTGGGGGCAGCAGGTGGCGCAGTGGTGAGAGCTGTTGCTTGGGAGTCGACAGACAAGGGTTCGAATCCCACCCCCTGACCTGACTGAGTAAATCGCCCTGCTGTTTAGACGGGTAAGTCGGACGGAGAGCCGCGTGAGGAAACGCACACTGTGGTGTTGGTTTGAGTTCTGCTGATCAGGTGTCGCTGTGGGGAAGCGTGTTGAAGATGGTGGAGGCGAAGCTGCAGTGTTTAAAATGAGCTGCTGGTATGAACTGTTGAACCTCCAGCGTCTTGATAGAGATGTGCAGGTGGTGGTGATGAGAAGGTATGAAGTTTGTCCTCTCCTGGAGTTCAGTTCAGCCACTCAGATACACTGTGAAGAGTCACAGATCCTGTTTGGTTGGTAGATGGTGGTGAAGGAATGAAATTGTTCACATCTGATGGTAGCAGCAGTTGCACCTGCCCCTGGACCAGCCCCCTCAGTGGAGCATGTCGGGGGGCTGTGGTCGTGACCTGCAGCGCTGCACTGTGACCATGCTCTTTAAATGGGAAATGTAGTTGATGACAGATGAAGGATCATCTTGTGGATCTGTTGCCTTCAGAGGAGGATTGTGATCCTGTTGTCAACCAGCAACCGTGTGTGTGTGTGTGTGTGTGTGTGAGAGAGAGAGAGCAGAAAACTGGCTCCAGGGTGGATGAACGTGGTTTGAACCTGTTCTGTGTGGTTTGGAAAAGGGGGAACTGATTTGAACAAGAACCTGTTCACTGACTCATCACGCTGTTTGTCAGCTTCCTGGGTGTCTGTGCCCCCCCTCCTCTTCCCCCCCTTCCCTTTTTTCTTTTCTCTTTCTCTCTCTCTGCTGTGTGATGACTGTCTCTGCAGGCCCGTGTTGTGTGACTCATCACATTTGCCAACTGACAGTGTTTTGTACTGTGGTGTGGAGCACATTCCGTTTCCTCCCCTTTTCAAGTGAGTGTGTGCGCGCGTGCCTGTGTGTGTGTGTGTGTTTGTGTGTGTGTGCTTGCGCGTGAGTGTGTGTGTGTGTGTGTGTGTGTGTGTGCGCGTGCGTGTGTGTGTGTGTGCGTGTGCGTGTGT
>UFQX01001329.1:1098-58327 GCA_900497675.1 Arapaima gigas | reverse complement strand
CTTGTTGTTTATGCTCCCACTCCACCACCCTAGACAGGAGCCAGTAGTGGGGGCGTAACACAACTACCATGAAGTTTTTTCTCTTTTATTGTTCAGAAAATTAAAGGGAAAAAGAGGTAAAATATTCACACTTGTATTACAGTACCTCTGCTGTGAAATGGGGGCACATACACAAACCCACACATAAACATTATTACTACTAACCTTTTGTCCACAGGTATAGAATTGTAAAAGCAACAATAGTTCTCAGGATTTGTTCTTCAGTTTGCTTTTCATTAGCTAACCATGAATGATGTGAATACTGCTTATTCTTTAATATAAATTTGGATAAAAAAGTTACTTTTTAAAAGTGAAAATGGGACTAAAATATTCATATATGTACATGAGAGGCATAGTCATTGTCCCCATTTTAAACTTCAAGGTTCTTGATTTCAGATCAAAATTTTCACTTGAAAGTGAAAGTGTAGAGAAGACATTGCTTTGTGCCGGATCTGGTGCACAAAACACTAAGACAAATATGACCACACATACAGCATTAAAAATGCACATTTTCATCCTGAAAACCCGTTCAAAAATATAGCAACCAAATGCCTTCTAATGGGGTTGGTTGTTACAAATTGAGTGTATTTCACAGCTAATAACATATCACTGACCTAAGTTATGATGATAAAAGGGAAGCCAATTTTTACCCAAGTTAGCACGCTTTTCTGTATTGCCAGAGTCAGTATTTACAAAGAGTCCCAGCTGAGAAATCCTCATAGGAATGAAAAGTGTGAGAACCAGCCTGGTCTCGCCTGTGCAGTGGTGACAAGTTTTGCGGTTTACAATTTAAGTGTGAGTGATAAATACTGTACAGCAATTGCTCAGTATCCAAACTCTAGATCCAAATTTGTGCTATAACAGCTCTTGAAAATTAATAGCATACCCATAAGAAAAAAATCAAAATGCAAATATAAATCTAAATAAACAAGAAATGCACAGATAAATACCATACACTATCTTACAATGTACTGTAATAAAAAAAAAAATAATGTAGTTATTCTAATAAACTCTTTTGTGAACCGTTATCTGAAGCCAGACCTGCTGCACAGGTATTATCAGCTGTTTCTGCCTGTTTTGCTTTGTCTGAACACATCATCACTACATTTATTTCATTTTTTAAAAAATAAACCGGGTTATTTAAATCCCAGGTGGTTGTTGTGTGAAACAGACGCAGATGGCGGGTAACTTTGACAAACGTCTTTATTGAACATATCGTAAGACTGAAGTGGGGCTGCAAACCTCTCACCTCCCCGTGTGTAGTGCAGTGACTAATGTGAAATGTGCTGTACGGTACACACTGCACCGTGGTATAAACATGCACTTTAATGACAACATTAAGTGCTTATAATGAGGTAAAGGGTGTTTACAGTGCTTATCCTCCTCAATGCAGGGTTTAATATTAATATAGGTGTTTCCGATAGGCTGGGATCACATTATTTATTTATTTCCCCCAGTAAAAATAATGACGATTAAGCTCTCGGTATCCAAAAAATTTGGTATCCGACACGTTTTCAAGGACAAATTAGATTCGGGTGCCAAGCGGTTACCGTATTATTAAACTTATGCTCTTCTCATCAATATGACCCAGTCTAGGCTGGTCAGATGTGGCAGCACCCCTACCATGGAACAAGGTTCTATTTTAGGTTCTGTTGTTTTGCATGTTGTCAGATGGTTTGTGTGCAGGAAAGGCAAGTCACAAGACTGTCACCTGCCTGATTCTGTGCTCATGCTTTTCATTTCAACCAAACCATTAATGAGGTTCCATTTATGTTCTGAAACAGTTAGTTATGAACACCTGTTCACACACCGATGAGATGTAATAAAGAACTCAAGTATAACTGAAACTGACTAACACTATTGACCACTGCTCAGTGTCATGTTTCTGAATGGATCATAACCATCTAAATTGTAACGTACTACAGAAGGTGGGTCTTGCAGCAAGACAATTACCTTAACACACAAGTCTTTCTACCACAGAATGGTTGAAGCAGAAAAAAAATGCATTTTGCAGTGGCCAGGTCAAAGTTTGGACCCTAATCCTATTGAAATGCTGCGGCAGGACATGAAGCAAAAGCCCAAACTCATTGAGTTGAAGCAGCTCTGTAAAGAGGAACGGGCTAAAATTCTGTCAAGCTGATGTGCGGGACTCACTGTTGCTGTAGATGTTCCCTTAAAGTCACTGCTGCTATAGGGGTCATTTCAGTTATTGAAAACATAGGTTCACATACTTTTTTCCAACATTGATGTTTAATGTATGATCATTTCAATCGATAGATTAGTGTAGTAGGTACCACATTAGAGGTCCGTCGCTGCAAGGTCTTGTATGCCACTTGTTCAAAACAGTGTGTGTGTGTGTGTGTGTGTGTGTGTGTGTGTGTTTGTTTTATTGGGTTCTCTATTTTTATGACAGATGAAGATCTGATCACGTTTTAGGTCAAATTTGTGCAGAAATTTAGAAAATTTTGCACAATTCACAAACTTTGCAGCACTGGTTTAAATGCTGCCAACACTAAATATATATATTTTTTTGTCTCTGTATTTTTTGTTACCAGCAGAGAGGTGGGAACATTGCACAGGGACAAGTGAAACACACTGGTAAGATGCATAACATTGCAGTGGATTTGGAGAACAAAATTAGGCATTTACTGTTCATTGGGGGGGGGTTGCGTCCTTCTCTAACCACTTAAGGAAGGACTCACTTTCTCCCTGAGAATAAAATATATTACCCATGACTGCCATGAGTCTTTCTGGTGTTCATGTCAGCCTGTATAACCTTCTAACCAAGATAGATGATATGTTCCTCAGCAGTTATATAACTGGCCTTACTATTGCCGGTCCCCCCCTCCTCTGCCCCCATTCCTGAGTTCTTGTGCTCAGTGACTCTGGACGTAAATCCAGCCAAGCATACATAAGTCAATCAATTGCTTTATTCTTTTGTTATTTTCCTCTATGTAGAACTGTGAGTAATTTGTTTCTCTCTCTGTATGTGCGTGTAAAAAGGGAAAATCCAGAGGACGGTGCTTGTTGTGCCTAATGAGTTGTCAAACATTTAATTTTTCTGTCCAGAAAAACATTGTTAGTTGCCCATTTAGTACATATTTTTACAATGTCAGGTTCTTATTGCAATGTCTTACATTTGTTGGCGGTATCCAGAGTTTATATGAAGGATCTGGCTGGTAACTCTATTGTGTGTTGGTTAACCTTCTGTATGTTGCCAGGCTGTTTATTCAGTCCCTTAAGATTCCTATCAGCACTGTTGGTTGTCTTTGTCAAAAGGACGGTCGTCTGAATGTGATATGTTCAAGTCATCCAGGTTTCTTCATGGTGTGAGAGTTTTATTTATGCGTAGTGATGTGGATTTGTTTTGCAGAAGCCCTGGACCTTCAGTGCTTGTTGTTTTACATTGACGTCACCCTTAAGATGGCTGCTGTTTGATGAGTAGCCATTGGTGTCTGTTAGTATGAATTAAAATTAAAACGTAAATTAACGTCAGGTGGGGTGTTGGCGCCGTGGGTGGCTTTGAACCCCTCCAAACCCTTGCCATCTTTTATTAAATGAATCACTGTTGAAGACAAATCAGTGCAGAATATTCTGTTAATTGAAATAACACTACTGTCACTGTAGTATCGCTGCTCAAACATCTCCCCTTATGAAGCCAAACATGGACCGATATGCTCTACACTCCAGTATGAGGGGAGCCTGTATGACTGTTTCTCGTGGGTAAACTGTAGTGCAGTCTACCTTGCTGTAAAGTCCAATGAACAACGCAAACATTGGCCACTTTCATTTGTATGTTGCAAAAATGGCATCGAACAATCAAATGTGTGTGTGCCAGTAGCTGCCTGAAATGAAGATTTAAATATGATTTGTGTAGGTACCACATTAGAGGTCCATCGCTACGAGGGCTCATGTGCCACTTGCTTAAAGCAAGCTATATTTGTGTGTGTGTGTGTGTGTGTGTGTGTACTCATGCAGTTCGTATGTACTTGCATATCAGACAGGATTGGTCAGCATAGAATTTTTAAAAGGAAAGAGGAAATATTTAACTGGCTTTTCAGAAAGATTTCTAGCTTGACACATTTTGTGCTCAGATGTTTGGCTTTAGACCAACTAAATGCTCATATACTGATATATGCTTATATTTTGAAATTTTTTAAATTTTTACATTTTTACTATTTCAGTTGATCACAGCTGCATTTTTGAACGCTGACTTTGTGCCGCTCAGCCTCTTATACGAGTGCTGCCGTGTTGCTTTGGAGCAAAATTCCACTCCCTGATGTTTTTAGCATCCTTTATTAAACCCCACATGCAGACTGTGATCTAATTTTATCATTTGTTCTACTCTGACACTGTCCCAAACCCATGCCCAATTGTGTAGCACAGAGGCTGTGAGACACCAGTGCTTCCCACTACACTACCTCCCCCAGTGCGCATATTGCGATACAATATGCTAGGTGTTCATTTTGTTACAATACCATAATTATACTGTATATTAGACGTATTAGGCATCGTATCATTATAGCATATAATTCAGTGACATCTTAATTCATACCTACAGCTAATTTTACTGAGCCTCTTTGATATAAACCTAATTTCCAGATCAAAGCAATTATGAAAATCCAGATTTTAAGTGTGAAATGTTCATTTGACTGTTCCGAAGCAACCTTGCTTCTGTAGCGGAACGTCACATTGTTGGGTTTTTAAAAAGTCCCTGATCACAGCCTATGCTCAGGCTGTGTTAGGCTACTTGGCCTAAGTCATCATGTGAAGAAATTATTAGGTATCATCTGTACTGACATGTAAATGTCAAATATGAGGTGTGAAACACTAGCAGCTGTATGCTTTTGAAGTGATTAACCTACCTTGGACCAGGGCCTTTTCTCATTGTCTCTACATCTGTTAAAAAAACATCTTTTTCAATACCAGAAGGATCTGGGCTCTTGATGTTTGGGTCTTCGTCTTTCACGTCATCGACTTGCTGCTCACGAGCCGTTCTGCTAGAGGGGAAGCAAAGACACTCCTTTCTGCATGTGGTTATATTTAGCTCCCATCTTTTTGATGCTCTGCAGGGGGCACCCAGAATAAATGTCTGATAGATTTTTGGCACTCTGTGTTACTAATTCAGACAAACACAACGCACCACCGACCTACTAACACACTGTAGCCTTTGCCACGTGCTGTTTTTGTTTTCTGAGGATATGTGTATGTGCCTGTTTACAAGAAGAACGAGTTTCAGTTTGAGAATAATCATTGCTTTCTTGTTTTTACTACTTCGGTTGCAGTAGGGGAAGGACTGCATAGTTGTGTGGAATTCTTTTATTCAATGCTCTTATACCCACAATGGGGATTTTCTTTTTGCTGCATCTAAAAATGTAGTAATTTTAATGCAGAGGACTTGGGGAAAATGATAACTTATATTTACAGCAGATTGTTGATCAGTTTAATGTGTTTCTCCTCAAAATTTAGTATACACTATTATGTCTGGTATTTGATAAATACCAGACATAATAGACCAGGTTGCAGAGACCAGGTTGCAAATTTTTCTAATTCTTCCTTGCCAGATAGATGCCTTTGTCCTTGTGCCATTTTCGGACCCTGCCCTTAGTTTTCTGTGGGATTCAGATCAGTACTCATTGCTGGCCACTCTGGAACAGCCCGTTGTTTTGTCTTGAGCTATTCCTGGCTACTTTTGGTTTTATGCTTTAGATCATTTTCCATTGGTGGCACAGCCTCATAGCAGCTGAACTTATCTCCCTGTGTCTGTGTGGGAAATTAAAACCTCTGGGTGCTCCGGATTCCTCCCACTGTCCAAAGATGTGTGCTTCTGGTTAACTGCTCACTCTAAATTGCCTATAGTGCTGGCTGTGTGCATTCGTGTGGCCACCCTGCAATGAACTGGTGTCCCATCCAGGGGTTGTTTTATAACCTGGTTCCCAGTGATCCCTGGATAAGCTGGCCTACTGCCACCCTGACTAGGATAAAGCAGTTAACAAGAGTAAAACTAAGTCCTCATTGTAGGCTTCCTTCCCATTATCCATTCATTTTCTTGAGCAGGGTCATGGTTGTCTGGAGCCTATCCTAGAAGCAATGGGCACCAAGCTATCAAAGTGACCCTGAATGGGCAACAGGCAGTCAAACCTTAGCAATGATCTGCTGACCTGCCCTTTGCTGTAGCAAATGTTCATTGGAAGCTTGTCCATGATAAAAAAAAATTAAAACATGAATAAAAAAATCTAAATAAAAAAAGAAATCTGCAGATAAATTCTTTATGCGACACGTTCTTAGAGATTAATTACATTTGGGTACTGATGATTTACTGTGTTTGGAAGAACTAAGAAACAAATACAAGCAAACGTGTTTACATGAATCACAAGATGAACAGTTTAGGGTTCTTGGTGTCAACAGCTTTGTGAACAGTCATGTCACTTGTCCATTAGCAAGTATTAGATGAATAGCTTTCAATACACAGACATACACGTTTCTTGAACAAATAGATGATTCCGGTCCTGAGGCTTTAATGAAGGCTAACTAAACGTCTGAGAAAACAGTCTTTAGGCAGTTACTAAAGAGACTCTTATTTCTCACTCTCAGCAGGTGTTAATGCACAGACCTCTTCCAAGGTGTTTCTTTGCTTAGTCAGAGGTGGTAGAAAAACTTTGCACTTTTTATGCCGCACGGTTGCCATAACGACAGGAAGCGATGCACGGATCCACAGCAAAACAGAAGGGTGGGGGGACTGTGACACAAATGCGTAGCAACTGGATGACAGGGCTGTATCCATGTTTGCGTGCAGAGGAAGGAACACACACCCTTACACCACTGTTCATCTTCTGCACAGCACTCTTCCACACCAACTTATTTTTTTGCCATTCTGAAGCCAGTTTCTGGGCATGGAACAGGTCAGGTGACAATGTCCTGACTTCTGCGCTTTGAAACGTAGAAAGACCGTTTATGAATAGAGTGTCGTCCTATTATCTAACTGAGTGACCTACATAACTGAGAGAAGCTCATCTCTGTGTGGGTGCTAGATGAATAATGCTTCAAACAAATGTGGGAGTTCTTTCTGAATCATATCTGAAGCCTTGGACTACAGGAAGTTTGTACTGATTGTCCAGAGCTGTTATTTGTCAAACTCCACTGTTCTGAGGATCTGCGTAGACTGTGTGTATAATAGATGAAACACACCTTACCATTAGGATATTTATTATTGCCCGTTTTTTTCTCCAATAAATTCCTAGAGAACAGAAATGTGGCTTTTTTTCACCATCTTTCTTCTGTGACACAACATTCTAGATTTTTCTTTGTGATGTTCAGGATGGGGGTGAACGTCCTGTTTGTCTTGTGCATTACAGTAAGGAACTGGGCATCTGCTTAACACAGTGCACTGTACAGGGGACAGGGCCAGCTGTCAGTTTTCTAATGTAAAATTTTATTTGTACTTTTGATACTGGCAACTGCTCAGGGGAACTTTTGCTTTAAAATTTTCACTGCTCTGGTGTCTCCATTGAGATCATTTATAAAAGCGAATTAATAAGAATAAAACAACCCAGTGTTTAGTTTTAAGCAAACCAGTTTTGTTATGACTGATAGGAATCAAATTATCCTTGGTTTGGCTTTTTTGATAATACACTACATGATAGTTTGAACAACTCTAATAACGCTTACATATTGCCTGCATCCATTAAAGCGTTGAATTGTATAAAGTTGCTACTGCAAAAAGTATTACTTTACCTTGTGAATAATTTGATTCGCGGTCTGAAGTACGTGTTAAAAATAGTTCATTATTCAAACTGGCTGACAGTTTTGCAGTTGTAAAGGAAATATTTTACATCTTGGACTGTAAAGTACTTTGGAAAAGTTTTAATGTCCCAAAAGCCACTCTTTTTGTAAGTGTGAGGCTCCTGAAGAACAGGCTGATGGCATCATAGGGGCACCAGCTGTAACATTCCGTTTACAGAGATATGTTTTATTGAACCATACATAATCCATGACTTTTAGTAAACAACATTATCTCAAAGGAAAAAACACTTTATAATTTGCTGTTCTTCTTCACAAATGCTGCAGAACTTCTCCTGCAATGTAACTACGAAATAGCTTTCATTTTTAGCTGATAATTTTGCTGCCGAACCACATGCCATTCGTACTGAACACGTCCTCAGTTCAATGTTAACTGCTGTAAGATTGTAGCACTGTGGTTACAGTCACTCTAATACGACACATTTCGCTTCTTATGTTAACGTCAGCCGATATTCGTAAATTAACCTGAAACATTAAGCCTTAAAAGTGTGTATATACTGTCAAAAAGAGCAGTACTAGGGGGTTTAATATTTCCCTGGTAATTCGATGCTGACTTCCACGACATGTGTAAATGATAAAAACACAAACCAACATGTAATCACACCGTTGTTTTTTGGTAGGTTCAATATGATCAAACAGAAATATACATTTTCGGTGGTATCTGACATCACTTCTTGGCGAAGATCGCGGTGGGGGTGGCTGCTTCTGTGCAATATGCTGTTTCTTGTAATGTAATACTTCAGATGAAAGATGAATGAACATTGAAAATAGTAATAGAGATCTGCAAAAACGTATCTAAATGAACCTTTCTTTGCATATTTCCCCACTGTATTATTGGTGAGCAAAAGCTTCTCGTAATTCAGATTTTATGTTTGCAGTACATTTGAAAGGAAACCATGAAATGTGAGAAAGCGACTTATTTTTAGTCCTATTCATCTCTCTTCAGCGGAGCCAGCTGGCGGAATTTACATATGTTGTCTAATGGATAGTGGAATATTGCTTACATAATAGTTCAGTTTATCCCTGCAAAGCATCACAGAGCTGCTCTGCTCCACATGGGGGTGTCATGAATGGAGAAGGTTTTAGCAGCATTTCATAATCTGCTGTTCTTGGTTATGTCAGATTCTGGCATCAAACATTATAATGAACTTGTTAAAAAATAAGCCTCAGGAGGCTTTCAAAAAGCAATTCCTTCGTATTTTATTCTATTGCCCAATTCTGCATGAATGCAATCTGGTCTGCATCTAAGTTATAGTAAGTAAAGACAGTCTTGTTTTGCAAACAAATCGCACAACATTTTAAATTTAAATAAATTAAATATCTTTATTGAGGACAGGATGATGGCTCAGTGAGTAGCTGTTTTGGTGTGTCTGAATTCTGCTCAGCCTGGGCAGAGTTAGCACGTTCTCCCTGTCTCTTCTTGGGTTTTCTCTCGCAGTCCAAAGACATATATTTCAGGTAAATTGGTCGCTCTAAATTGCTCATGGCATGTGTGTAGTCACCCTGTAACGGATCGGTGTCCCAGCTTGGGGACAGTTACATAACCTAGTGCCCAATGATTCTGGTACACTCTGGACTCCTGCCACCCTCCTCAGGATTAAGTGTTTCACAATGTCTTCACTGAACAAATGGGTTAAACAGTCAAAGTCATTGATCATAGAAGTAAGTGAACCTCTAGAATGACTTCTTGAAAAGATTCAAGCATTCCAGCCAATGAAGCAGATGTTCCAATCTTTTCACGGGTGGATTTGACCTGTCCCACTGTATACAAAACACACAACCGGGGTTACTTATTCAGAAAAGCTCATAAACTTTGAAAGAGTTAAAAAAAAGGATTTCTAAAAACTTGGCCTCCATCAGTTCACAGTCAGGCACATCGTTTTATTTTAAATAGGAGTTGACATCATAAATAGATCAGTTGAAGAGCGCAGTCTATAGCCCTCGAATGAGTGACAGCAAAGGATCTGCGTGCATCTCCAGCACTTCATAATACCTGTGTTCATGAGTGAACCACAAGAAAAAAACACCCAACAATGGGGTTAGTGGGAGGTTACTGTGGACGAAACTCCCACATAAAAACAACACTGCTGCCTGTCTCAAGTTTGTCAAACATTGCTTGGATGCTGCATAGCGCGATTGGAACAATGTTCTGTGGACACATGAAACAGAAGTTTACCTTTGTAGAACATGTACACAGAATTATGCTCAGAGAATACCACACACTACATACCAACACTAAAAGCTCATCCCATCTGTGAAGAGTGGTGCACGGTGTGCAATGATGTGGTGCTGCTTTGCTGCCGCAGGGCTTGGACAGCTTGGAGTCATTGAGAGACCAGTGAATTCTGTGTTGTATCAGGAAATTCCACAGTGAAAAATGAAGATGTCCACCCATAATCTAAAACGCAAAAAAGGATGGGCCATGCCACCCAATGATAGTCCAAAACACAGGCAAATCCCTCAATAATGTAATGGCTCAAACAGAACAAATTCTGTATTTTAAAATGGCCAAGTCAAAGTCCTAATCTCAGTTCCAATGAAATACTGTAATGTGAGCTTTTCATGCAGGACATGCCAACAATATACAAACCCCAATTCCCAGAAAAGTTGTGAAATTTTGTAAAATGCAATAAAAACAAGAATCTTTGATTTGTTAAATCTCTTGTGCCTTTATTTAACTGACAAAAGTACAAAGAAAAGATTTCCAATGTTTTCACTAACCAACTTAATTGTATTTTGTAAATATAAACAAGTTTAGAATTTGATGCCTGCATCAAAAAAGGAAAAAAGCTTTTGTAATGATGATTATGTGGAGTTTACATTTGGGGCAGTTTACGCCGCCTGTAAGCACAGCCCCCAAAGCCCCGAGAGAAAACAAACTCTGTCAAGTCTATACAAACGCACATATACACTCTACATCATAGCGTTGTTTGTTGACACTGTTGTCATGACATCATACTATCTCCACAAGTGGTTTCTCTGATCGGTTCATTTTCCATTGTTGCTACTGTCACCTCAGTTAGTAATACAAAGCAATTTCATCTTTTTTATTTAATAAAAAATAAAATAAAAAAGCAACACCCAGTTCAAGACGTTACAGATTACAAAGAATTAGAGAAACTGGCCATATTTGTTACAGTCAGTTAAAATTTGAACTTGAGACATATTATAGCCAAAAATGAGGTATATAAATAAATAGCTGCTGAGATAATTGATCGCTGTATAAATAGGCAGCACAAATAGCTCTATATAGATCCAGCAAATGTATTTAGGAGGCATATTTCTATGGGGATTTGTAATTGCGCTATTTCCATAAATCTATATACACACATCATATTCTGAACAATGTGAGTTTCACAGACTCAGAGAAAGAGTGTAAAGGCTACAAGCTTTTATTTTAGGAAGGCACAACTGGCAGTCTTAAGCTGTCAGGAACAGCTGCTGGCGCGAGCTAAGCAACGCGTGTGCCTTCAGGCGCCCATGTGACATGTGACGTGACAGATGACATGGTCCAGGGCAGCCTGATCTCTGCTTTAGAGACGCTGGCAACTGCTGAATCTGAACAAATGCATGAGTGTCACTCTGTTCCTTGTGAGCCTTCAGTTTGCCACGTTGCCTTCTAAAACCAGCAAAGAGGTACTTCGCACCGAGATGGTAACACATTGTGAAGATCTGTCCAGGTTTTATGAACACTTTTTTATTATTCAATAGAAGGCATCCTTCCTCTGAATGGAAGTTCTGCTTGTGTGTCAGTCACCGAACACCAAACATCCCGACTGGATAGTTTTCCACTCTATCCCAGTGCATGCGTTGTTTTAGGCTCGAATAGTTATCAAACCCCCACAAGCACGCAGTGACTTCCCAGTTGTGATTCTTATACTTCAGATGCAGTACATTATTATGCAGACACATCACCCATTCCCCTCTTTTCACTGGTAATTTCAGTTGCAGCTCCGATTTTCAGCCAGTATTTATTTATTAATTCATTCATTTACTTATGAGGAGATGTTTTCAGATAAACAAATCCCAAGCTAGTGGGAGGAGGCAAAACGTCTTTTTGCCGTGTTAAACTGGATGTCTTATTTTACCCTACTGTCAACGTTCAAGACTGAAATTCTTGGAGTTTTCGATGAGTAAGTCATAAATCTGAAGATAGGTGTAATATCATACACCCAAGAAGGCAATAAAAGGGCTGTAATGAGTTATGAATTAACTTTGAAATCTGGTCATGTTAAGTATCTGTCACAGTAGTGTGGTAAACAAGGCAATAAGCAAGGAGGTTGCAGCCCATGAGCAGGATCAACCCGCATCACGTGATGCTTTTGGCTGTTCCAGTTTCTCCTCTAGTTACAGGCACTGCACTGTGGATTTATGTTACGTTTTTATCTTCATCTGGCCTTGGTATCACATGTAAGTTATTTATGTTCATAACTGAAGTAATGTGTTTTACATCACATAAAATAATAAGTAGGTTTCATTTCTACCTTTATATTTACTGCAACGTCTGCTGTATCTGTAGTGTAAATTACGTTTAGTCTAAATATTTTGCATTTGTCTTTCACTGAACTTAGACCATAGTTTACCACTCAATGTTAAAACTGAAATCCTAGATGATGTCAGTTGATTCAACCATAAACCCATAATGTCAGATTCAGTTTTCTACCAGCCATGAGTATTTATAAGTATTTCCTTTTTGACCCCCAGCAGCTGCAGTTTCCTGCTGATGTGTTGTTTTTTTCTCCCAATTCTCAAGTTATTGAAATTAAATAAAAGTTAAAGGAAGCAATAACTGTAGTAAAAAAAGTTTTAAAAAGAACAAGGTTTCCTTTCGGTCAGTATTGTGAAGAGGAAAAGAATCTGTTGTATGTTCAGCAAAGCAGCAATGACAAGATTAACTTTAACCCAACTGCGTGCTTATGTTCTGTTTTCAAGCATCATCTGGACCTTTTCTCAATCATTGGAGCGTGTTTTGCATTTTCTTGCAGGTTGTATATTATTCTGAATGAGCCTTTCATTTCTCACGAACAAGATTAAGCGTGAAGATGCACTGGGCACAATGAAACCTAAGAGTGTGTAATTTTCTTCACGTCCGCCCAACCCTCCTGACAAAAACACTCTTTTATTTCTCACTGACATTGTGCTGCTTTGATCTTAGTTGAGCCATTTAGGAAATGTGTTTTCCACTACTTTTCATGGTAAAAATGTGCATGGTGGTTCCCATGGTTCTGGTTTGAAAAAGATGCTTCTCATATTTCATTTATTTGTCCTTATCGCGGCACTGAGGCCAAGCTGAACACTGCAAGGGGCCTCTGCAAAGGTGTGGAGGAGGGAAAGGAAATGGAGGGATTTGGTGCTTTCACAATAACAACAATGCTGATATGAAGAACAGATACACGGTCACAATGGCTTATGCCTGCCAAAGCTGGACTGTAACTGTACTCCTTGTGTTACTCTTGTTCTTTCTGTGTAAACACAGAGCGTCGTCAAAATACTGCAATTTATACAGCTGTTTGTCTGTTTGTCCATCTCACTTCAAATATTAAACGTTTATTCCCTAAACTGCACAAGTGCTCTTGTCCAACGTGTAAAAGGAAATTGAAAAATTGAGACTAAAGGAAAGGAGGTTTTTAATCCCCGTTTTGAGACAGAGCATTGTAAACCACTGTAACCCACTCAGAATCAGAGGGATTACAGTAGCTTCCCAATTTCTGGACATAGCTGGACCCTAGAGGTAGTTGGTCCCTCTGTAAAAATATCCTGTTTTTCATTAATGTGAGCTAAATTTAAAAAAGTTAGAACTGGTGAAGAATACAAAGCTGAATGAAGAACATGTCATTCCCACAAAATGCAGATTGTTAACTTGTTCAGAGTGGAAGCATGTGTTTGTTATGTTCTTGCTATCACCAAGTTTCTTTATTGGCTCCAATAGAATCTTGTTAATAGTAACAGTAATGATGAACCTGTTTCTACTGGCGCAACAAAACAACAGAAACACCAGAGCAATAAACAATGTAATAGTTGAAGTGTTGAAGTGAAGTTGAAGTGAAACGGTTCCATATTGGTAACATCAGTAGAATTGTGGCACCCATCATGTTTTGCTCTGTGTACATAGTTGATGTGTCCAACCGTGGTGGGAAGTCTAGGGCTGGCAATGACCCTGAGGCTGTGGTCACCCTGGTAATTTCGCTGCAGGTGTACATGGCCTGCCAATCGATGCTCATTGTGCTGGTTGGTGCTGAACCCCAGTATCACGTTGAGAAATTACTGAATCCCGGTGGAGGGGTGGAGCTCACAGAACATATCGCTTTCACCGAAGACCTCAGTTCCGTTGTGACCAAGGGACCTTTACCAATATGACTTTTGCAGTGGGAATTGCCCTCTTTGCAGCCCTTGGATACTGTGTAAGGCAATGGTGGACTTTGGCAACCACTGCTAATTCTTCAGGAGTTCTGCTGGTGCAGATTGTTACAGTATCCTGGTTGAATTTTTACTTCGGTGTTATCTGTTGGCTTGGGGGTGGGGTAAACACAGATCCTATTAGCTTTGCTAAACACACAGACATTAGAAACTGGTAAAATTAAGAAAATATGTAAAAAAATTAAATCTTCATATTTTTAAAAAGTTCCAAGTTTACCCTTTATCCTATCATTTATTTCATCACTTAAGAAAGGTGCAGTCTGGACAGGGTCGGCCTACTAGGTTGAGATGCTCAACACTCAAGCCTGCATTGGTGAAGCAAAAAATACATTACATTATTATTACATTAATAATAAGGTGTGCTGGTGAGAAGTTACTTAGCTATTTGTTTGTAAAAGGCAGTTATTATTGTCGTGTTATGATTGCATCACCATGGCAACAGCTTGGTCTACAGTACATCAGTTGACTGCTGATGAAATCTGTACAATGTGCTGTATGTTTAAGACCCCCTCGGGACTCTCATATGTTCAGTTCTGCATGTGCATTTCACCTTCTGAAGATGCTGAAAGACAAGGAACTCTTAAACCTTACCATCAATTTTAGCATAGTATTTTTGTGTCAGTGTTTTAAGTCTCTCTCAATCGCACGCTTATACTGACTGGTGTAAATGACAGTGCCTGGCTTTAGCTACACTACAGTGGAGTCTGACATGGGGTGTAAAGCAGGAAAACCACCAGGGAGCCTAGCAAGGGCACAGTTGATAGCAGTTTGGTTCATGGAATGAGTATCGCCCCAAGAGTGCTGTGGATTATCTCTAAGACCACAGTGCCATTTGTTGTATGCACTATGTCCATAGCTAACTTGGAAATGGTTTTATCATGACCACAGCTATCTGGGTAATTTGACAGTTGGATCCTGTATGACAGCAGAGTTTCGTATTACAGATGTCTGTTTCCGTCGATAGTCCATGGTTTGGAAAAAGCCCAGTAGGTGAGCCCAAAAGAGGTAAGTTGTTTAGAAGCAGAGTCGTGGATCTCACACTGCAGTGGGATATCGGGAAGTTCTTTGGTCTGCTTAAGTAGGCTACCTGAAATCTTCCCGTGACGGAGGTTTGAAGAGCGATGTTGTCCAGCACCGGTAAACACTGTGGTTCTATGGGCCATAATGTTCCACTAACTAGCTACATTGTAGAGCAGAGTTATGTGTCCACCAAGTGCACATTTGGAATTGGTTCAAACCACGGAGTGTTTGTTGGCAGGAAGCTTATGTTCCACCACCCTGTGACCCTCCTGCAGATGCCATCCAGGTTTGAAATCAAACTGTTCTCTAACTACAGTTCTCCAGCAGTTTAAGTCACATGCTCTTTGTGTGTGAAAGTGCGCTCAAGGGTGACTCTCAAGTGAACTGGGTAAGGTTCATGTTTCATGTCACGGTTCCCTAGAAGAAAGGTGATTATCTCCCTGGGTGCACATGTGTGGGAGATGGACAGTAATGCTTTGGGATGGTTTATCTCTTCATGTAGACAAAATCTTGTTCACTCGTGCAGAAGAGCACACAGTGATGTACATGGATGGGTGGAAAGTTTATTTCTTTACTTGAGAAATTGAGGGGAAAAAAGTTAATCTATTTATGGAGCAGAATATGCAGTATAATATAACATACTGTACTAGCCTTCTTGGTATTGCTTCAATTGAAATTGAAGTCTATAAAACCCAATAGAATAAAAGCTCTGAATCCCACTGACTAACAAACATTAAATATATTTGTTTCTGTTGGATTATTGCCAGGACAAACACTTTTTACATGTTTCAGGCTAGGTGTAAGAGAAGAAAACAGTAGCAAAACCCTACATTTCCTGTTCTGAAATGAGCTTTTAGTTTGATGTTTAGTTTTTGAAATGAGAGTTATCAGTGGAATTACTTCTTTACACTTTTCAGTCTTTAAACTGAAGATAATGTGGTGTTGCTCAGACCACAGACTGCAACAGGGAAATGGAGAACGGTCACTTATCATCATCGCGAATAAGCTCAATGAAACATGAGGTCGTGGAAGTGAGGGTCAGTGTAAAGAAAGATAAACTGAATATTTCTTTGCGCCTAACTTGTTTCTGGGCAGCACTGCACAGCCCAGCAAGTTCTGATGTATGATTTTACAGGAACCAGCTCACACATCAGTCCATCATTATTATTACCTGCTGTATCCAGGTCCTGGTTGGGGTGATCTGAAGCCTGTCTGGGAATCATTGCACACTGGGCTATGAAACTACAACCCAAATTCATGTAATGCAGCAGTTCTACCACCCACCCCCAGTGCGGATAGCTGTGTTCCACATTCTGTGTCGAAGACAATAAATAATGATAAACAGAAAGCAGAATGTTCCCTCTGTTACTGCAAGTGTCACCAAAAGTTAGTGCCCCAGTTTTCTGAGGTGGGAGACGAAAAGGTCCTTGAATGGAAGAGCATCTCTGTCTGTATTGTGCACCTGCATTGAAGAAAAGGTAATTTTTTCTGTACTTTCTGCGAATGTTTTAATGCTTTGTAGTGTCCTACTGAGCAAGATCAAGATTTATTCTTCTCTTTGTTAAAAGGAAATGTAAAAAAAGACAGTTTAGTTTTTTCTAGGTCAGACATTTGTACTTTGAATGAGCTTTTATCCAGGACGTAATTCAAGATGTTACATTCCAGCCCCATTATGTTATGTTCTCTTTCACAGTTGTAAGGAAGTGTCTTCAGTAAAACTGTTGTTTTAAAGATTCTCATTTTATAATGAAATTAGATTGAATTTATATTTTAAATGTCACCATTAGTTATGACAAACTAAGCTTAAATACCATTTACAGCAGCTTTTTAGTATGTCTGTAATCTAACAGTAACTCCAGAGATGTATCATTCTGCTCACTTGAAAACCTAATGTTGATACTTATTTAGGCATTTTTTTTCATACATACAATTGCAGAGATGAATATTTTACTGCAGAAACTGTTTCTCCCTAACCCCTGTGCTGTGTTTACCACAGCTTTCCATTTTGTCATTCCCATCAGAAACTGGGAATCTCATGTAACTGTTTATATAGCAAATACAAAACAAAGAAAATCCACTTAATGTTGGGTTACACCTTTAACCCAATTTTATTGCTGGTCAATATTTTACACTTACTTTTAGAAATGAGTTCTTGCTCCTTGTTGGATGCAGACCTTCACCTAGTTTGTGCAGGTTTTTTTGGTGGCACATTCATTTTGCTACCACTGCACCCTCATCCCAAAAATGAGTTGCTGGTCGGAGAGTTGGCAAGTCTGCAGGTCACTGGGATAAAAATACTGTCACGTCTGTGGAACCATCCAGAGAAGATTTGAGTTTTGTGACACGGCACTATGTCATACTGAAAGTAGTTTCAAAAAGGACAGACTAGCCATGAACAGATAGGTGCACCTGGCCAATATGAGTGGTACACTGGTTTTCCGTGATGTTCAAATGGGTGATTCGCCTGGGTGGAGCTAAAAAAGCAAAAAATCTCAGGTATTGTGTGCCAAGAGGTCATTCCCCATCACCCCCATCATTAGTTGGCCCTGGCCAGATGTACCTGTAGAAGTGACCTGTAAGTATTTACAAAATGTGAGGTAAAACACATAAAATTAAACTATACTGGTGATGTTTCATTTTACGTTTTCACATGTCTAATGTGGAGGATGTCATGAAGGCTAATGGCAACCAGATGAAGGAAACTGTGTCGTTGATCAAGAAAAGTTGTAAATGGGTCAAATTTGGTGAGAACACCACAGGATGGTTAAGAGTACAACAGCAGATTCCGGGTCACCTGAACCAGCAACATTGTCACCGCGATACCTGCTGGCTGTTAATGGTCACTTAACGGTCAACAGTCGAAGGACATAGATCCATCATAGTCATTTGTGATCTCAGCCAAGGTCTCGGCCTCATAGCTGAACCCGAACACTGAATAGTTACTGGAAACAGTAGCACGAAAGTAATATTTTCCTTTTTTCTAAAAAAAATAGGGCTGTCTCTGTGATGAGTCATTTAGGAATTTTTAAAAGGGTGCATTTTCAGTTATTCACACCAAAGCACAATAATTAAAAGAAATTAAAATGACCGTTCATTGTTGTCTGCACTGTGGCTAAATAGGCGTGACTGGCTTTGAGTGTTTATTTCAGCATTACCGTTTCTAGGTAAACAAATGGCCCCATCTGTGTCTTCTGCCCTCACGTCCTGCCACCTAGCAGTGGACTCATCCCACTGGGCCGACATCTTCCCCACAGGTCTCAGTCCCCAGGACCAATCACAGCGGATGCTGTAGAGGGCAGCTGAGAAGAGAACCACAGTTGTCACTTGGAGAAGGTTAGAAACCAGGCAGCCTGAATGAGACCATTGAGACTGGAGAGAGGCCCCAGGTGGGAGCACAAGTGAGGATGGACCAAGCTGGAGAGCTGGAGAGCCACAGCCCACCAAACCAGCAAGAATGGGAGTGAGTTCGTCTCATCTGTGTCGCCCCTCACATGAACACACACCTCGAAACACCTCCCGATGGAGAGGTACATCAGGCCACATTTCACCCTGTACAGCCCTTTATTTACTTGTCATGCTGAATAATGTTGTAATGATGTATCACTTCCTTAATTTCCTTTATTTCTTTTCTTTCCTTAATTACGTTCTGCACATTTAAGTCAGTGTATAGTGTGAGTGTCACCTGTGCACACGTGTGAGTATGTGTAAGCGTCGGTATAAATGCAGCGTGAATGTTTAAAATCTGCAGTTACATAAAGACTTTTGAAAATGTGCCGCTGACTCTCTGAGCCCTTTTTATTATGTTTTGCTAGGGACCTACAAAGACGCAACAGCCACCCATTATTATTATTACTTTGAAAATATTCATTGAAAAGAAATGTCTAGTTTTAATATAAACATAAATACTTACCTGTTATTATTGATGAACGTCCCTGCACCTTGACATCAGTTCACTTAGCTTTTACCGTCTTATACCATGTTGTCCACAGCACTGTAGCCTTTCTTAGCTATAACTACCGGCACTATTTTTATGTGCAAAATGCCTGGGGGTGGCCAGGTGCTGCCACTTAGACCCCCAGAGGTTTATTTTTCTCCCTCACCTTTTCCTGGATCAGAGCGTTTTTTTCTCTCCTCAGTTGCTGGTACTTACCTTATTGCACATTTGCCCAGTATGGTTGCTCTTGTTCGAAAATATATAGCCTGTGTTCTACCTGTAAGCTTACTTTATATCTGTTCTGCTGTTCAGAGCTCTGGTCGATACAAAAAGTTCTATAAAAAGCTCTATAAAAATAAATTGAATTAAATCGACAAAATTGAATCTTTAGTTTTTGATGGGTTTGATGGGATGTTACCTAAGCAAGCATGATGGTGACTCTGTAGGCCCAGAAGCTATTAAAAGATTTCCCCATTGAAATCAGTGGAAACTAAATCTCTGATTTACACGCTTTTGCCTTTAAGCTGGTTTTCAGGAATGCTTTCAGCTCAGGGGGATAGGGATACCGATACATATATTCCATCACATGGACTTGTTTGGAATGTATGTATGTATTTTCTTGTGTTTGTACAAAGATGTAACAATAAAAGAATAACTGATGCACTTCTTCAAAAAAGTATATAATTTACTATGTAACAGTGAAAACTGTTTCATCATAGTACATTGTGAGAGAAGTTCACACATTATATAATATACAATTCTTTGATGCATTTACTTTCATTCTTTCTCATGGTGGAGTCCAGCTTATGGGGGTTTTTGTTCCAGCTGTTGCAACAATAGACATACAGTCTGACTTTAGTCATCAAAGTATTTAGCAGCCCTAAATCACAGTGCAGCAGAGAGAAAGGCTTTTCTCAAGCATGAGACTTACTGTGGGTTAACTATGTACCCGTCGGGTTTAATGACTCAGTACAAATGGCAAAGTCTAAGTGAACATGACTGCTTGTGGAAAAGACATCTTCAGAACAAACATAATACATTACTTTGTTACTACAAAAAGTAATAAATTTGCAGTAACACACTGGTATGCAGCATCATTCAAAGAAAACCCATTTATTCAGCTAATGCTTAAAATTCTACTTAGAATTACAGCTGAGTGTTTTTTTACTGAAGCAACTGAGGGTTGATCAAGAATACAACAGCAGGAGGTGGGATTCAAACCTGTATCCTCACTTCAGTGGCAGCAGCTGTAACCATTACACCCCCCCCCGCCCCATTTTTCTATTAAATAAATGTTTTCCGGAGCAAATTTACATGTCATATTTTTTTGGCTCATATTTATTCAGTTTAATATGAAAATTACTGGCCTTGTGCTCCATTCACTGTTGTATGAGTTTTTTGATGCAAGCTGCAAACAACAATATCTTAGCAAAAAAAGCTGTGCGTTCATAGGCGTCTTCCAGAACCAAGATTTTATTGTGGCTTATTTGTTTCTCAAATCACCAACAGCTGTGTGGATGACCTGTTGGAGGAAGATGAGAAGGACAGAGCAAAAAGGTAACATGCACCGTAATGTTTAAAACTGCCAAACTGAATTATTACACTGTATGTTTTTACCACGCTGCCTTCATCACTCATATTCACAAGGAGAACAGGGCTGTTCGTGCTTTCCTCAGCAACATGGTAGTTACAGTAAATTACGTAGTAATACACAGGAACATTTTAATGTACCCAATGCATCATTGAATGGGTAGTTTTTCAAGGATACAGAAAATTGAACAAATATATTAATTTTCATGTTAGGATACTGAGAAAGAGTTTGACAAAATTTAATTCTGTTCTCTGTCCTTTTTTTAAAATAAGATATTATGTTTTCAAAGGGCATCTCGAAACAAATCAGAGAAGAAGAGGAGGGACCAGTTCAATGTTCTTATTAAGGAGCTCTGCACTATGCTGCAGGGACAGGGTTACCCACGCAAGATGGACAAGTCCACGATACTGCAGAGGACCATCGACTTCCTACAGAAGCAAAAAGGTGATCCGTGGGGACCGTAAACTGTTGCTTTGGGTCCACAACATGTTTGTAATATTTGTACGGTTGCTGTTTCTTATAGAGATCTCAGCTCAGACAGAGTCATTTGAGGTCCACCAGGACTGGAAGCCCCTCTTTCTGTGCAATGAAGAGTTTACCCAGCTGATGCTTGAAGTAAGAGTTCATGATGAAAAGCCAAATGTATACATAAACACACACACACACACACACACACACACACACACACACACACACACACAGTATATATCCAGTGCCTTCAGAAAGTATTCATTCTTCAACAGGTTTTGTATTTTATTGTGTCACAGATTTACTTTGCAAAAATATTTCCTTCCAGCAGCATTCTTTTTCCAAAAATGAAATACGTTTCATTTCAAAAAATACACTTCCAAAAAATAATCACTCGTCCTTTGTAGATATGCCTTTGTCAGCAATTTCAGTACCGGTGTTTTATAGAAATATCTGAAACTTTCACATTTTGTTTTGTGCAAGTTTTACTCGTGTTAATATTTAATGGAGAGTGTTGGTAGGCATCAGTTTTTAGGTCTGACTAAAAAATCCCCGTGGAATTCAACTGCCCTGGCTGTGTTGTTTAGACGTATGGACTGTCTTGTTTTTAATGCGTTTCAGTGTAGTTTTTCCCACAGGGGCATGTGTGTATGAGTGTTACATCAGTGGATTCTTAGTTTTTGCTCAGATTTTGCCATATGAAACCAGCCCCCCTGCCAGATTTGTCTGTAAATGGCTCTGTTGGTCCTGTCACCAAGCTTTTTAGTACCTTAAAAACCATTCCTTAGCATGTTTTATCATGAGTGAGGTGCTTTGTACCAAACAGGGTTGCTTTGCTTTCAGCCCAAAGAGGTTAATTTTAGACTCATCAGACCACAACATTTTTTACTGTAAGATCTCAAAGTCAATCACATGCCTTCTGGCGACCTCAAGCTGTGGCTTACTGTTAGCCTTGCACAGAAAGCGCTTCTGTCAAAGCAGTGTTGAGGAGATCGGATTTCTTAGTAGCATTTCCATTCCAGTAAATAAATGGTCTCAGTGTAGCAGGTGGACTTGTGTTTACAGGTGTTACATACAATTTCCCTTTGCATCCACTTTGATCAGTTTGGTGGAACAGTTTTCCATATTCTTTTCTTTTATTGCAAACATGAGGGGTCTTAAAATTGTGCCAAACTTTCAATATTTTTTTCCCAAATTTTGTTTCCTAACATTTTCCTTTGTAAAGTTTCACAGATCGCCAACACAACTGACTTGAATTGCTCTTTGTGAGCACAAAGCCAGTAATATTAATCTTCCGTTCATGAGAAAGACTGGTGGGTTCCCTGTCAACCTTGGAGGATCTCAGAAGCTCACTGCATTGGGCCAGTTCTTGCTTGTTGATCCTCAATACGTGAATTCTTACTAATAAACACAACAAAACTAGAAATATCGTGAAGGCACTGAATATCACTTTTTGAAGGCACTGGAGGGATACGCAGATCATTCGTATTAAAATTCCAGCATGCCACAAAAAATGAGTGATTTTATGGCTAAATGTGAAATCAGTTGTTCTAAGTTCACTGCCTGTAAAATGTAAATCCTGTTTTTTGGCTTTTTTGTCACTCACACCCCACAGGCTTTAGATGGTTTTCTCATAGCACTTACCACGGACGGAAACATTATATACGTGTCTGACAGCGTTTCCTCACTGGTTGGCCATTTACCGGTAAGTACAACTTTGCTGCTCTCAAAAAGATTGTTGTCCAGCGCCTGTGCCTTCATGTTGTAAATATACATCGTCCGTCACAATGACTATTTGTAGCAGACGATAACAAGGGAGGTGTATAGCATATGGAAATGCAATTTATAAAAACCATACAGTGCACCTGGGGCAATAGAGTCGACAGATTGCACCAAATTGAAAAAATGCCATTCTGTGTTGGGCAAACAAATATTACCAATAGACAAATACAATAATCCAGCCCAGTTATTAAACCATAATTCATATAACAGGCAGCAGAATGCACCAAAATACTTACTGAAACCATACGTACAATGAAACAACACATACAGGATGCAACAAAGGATGATGGGAAGGGTCCACCAGCCAGGGAGAGCTTTTGATGTTCTCTCACACACACATATGCCCACACTGCATTATTGTTGTTTCTTGGTCTATTAGTTGCCTCTTGTTAATTGCAGTGTTCTTTTTCTCGAGGTTGTTTCACTCTGTTGCCTTGCTTTGCCAGTACAAATGTGCAGATTTTTGTGCCAGTTGCGCACAATGAAATAAAAAGATTCGGAAAATGTGTATAGAAGCACGTGTTCTTGCTTTGTTCGCTGTTCATCACCACCCTAGAGGCTACAGGAAATGTCATTCACTGCAACTATTACATTACGTCCTGTTGTAGATGTGTGTAAATAGTTATGGTGTTGGTTGTAAATAAAGTTTTAATTGCAGACGGAGGCGATGAAGGTAAAGATTTAAAATTGTTATATTGGGCAGTTACTAATACAGATACCAAACATTTGGTAAATAGTTTGTAACCATTTTGGGGGGTTACAGGTGAGATATTGGCTCTGGTGGTTTTCAGTTTTATATATAATGCTATGTATTTGAGCAGCACAGTGGGTCAGTGAGTAGTGCTGTTACCTTGGAATGCCTGGGAATGTTCTCCCTGTGACTGGGTTCTCTGGTTTTGTCCCACTGTCCAAAGATGTGTGTTTCCAGGTACTTGGTAGTGTGCGTATGTGTGGCCACCCTGTGATGGACTGGAAACCCATCCAGAGGCAGTTTTATAGCCTGATGCCCATTGCTTTCAGGATAGCCTCTGGACCACCGAGCCCCTCCTCAGGAAAAGTGTTTAATCAAGATGGATGTTGTTTTTTTTGGCCCAGGCTGTGATTTCATGCCCAACCTCATAATGATACGAGTGCAGATATTACATGCATAAAGGTTTTTGTTTGTTTGCTTTTGTTTTGTTTTCACTGTTTACTGTAGTTTATGTTTTGTCATTGTTTAATTTTAGAAAGACCTTTTTGGCATGATGTTAAACATTGTGTGTGCTGTTCATATGCATAGCTCTGTGTAATCACACACACACACACACACACACACACACACACACACACACACACACACCTGTTGTGCATGACAAAGTGTTCTTTTGTACCAGTCAGATATGGTGGACCAAAACATCTTGAACTTTCTCCCTGAGTGTGAACATGGTGAGGTCTACAAGCTGCTGTCATCCCACGTGCTGATGACTGATCCCATTGCTGCAGACCTTCTGGAGAGTGAGTTTCCCCCTCCCAACCCTGCCTACCTTGAACCTGGCTATCTGCAGGTTTCATTAACTGCCTTTAAATAAATATAATTCTGTGCGGCCTTCAGACACCACTATCTTTAGGTGTGCAAATATTGGCAGCATCCGAAGACTCTCTGGGAGGGCAGAGGAGAGCAATTGAAACAGAAATGGGAAGCAAGCTCCAGGCACCAATTTGAAACAAAAATAAAAAACTTTCTCATGGGTGAATCAGCATGATACTTGTAACCAGGTGACATAATATACTACTTTTCATGCTCTAACTAAGCATTACAGCTGGAAAAACAATGACCTGTTGCTGGCTTGGCCCGTTCCCCCAAATAGTGCTCATTTAATTCCTTCATGACAACAGCATTTTCAAATTTGTACAGATGATCTTTATAACCTGTTTTTGATTAATGCCATTAATTATTTTTATCCATAAACAATTGACATAAAGCCTTGTGATACAACCAGGTACTACCACACTACAGAAATAATGACTACTAAGACTTATTAGTATTTTTGTTCCCTTTGAATAAACCCCTCACTTTGTACAAAAGCCCTTAGACTAGTGTGTTTGGGTGACACAGATAGTCTTTCCTTTTACTGCACAGCTTTGTGAAGCCTGATCAGCTTAAGCTACCTGGTGCTTTGCCAGTTGCTTCTTCACAGGTCCTGGTCCTATTATTAGCCTGTGAGCTAAAAGTAGCTCCAGCTTCTTTTCAGGGGTTATTCTGGCATTAATGACTGTTATGTTTGCTGCAATAATCCTATTTTGGTGCATTCTGGGTACACCATGACCCTAATCCTCTCTTATAAACTGGACACATCTTTGCTGAAATGTTTGTGTCATCATTCTCTGAACCACCCACCCACACACAGAAGTTTTTATTATTATTATTATTATTATTATTATTAACAACAACAACAACAACAACAATAATAATAATAATAATATTTTTTTTAATCTAGGGAAGAAATGTTTTTGTTCCTTATTGTGTTTTCCAGTGATGTCTCTCTGGTGTCTCTGCAAGGCTGCTATCATATTTTTTGTGGGACCCTCCTGCACTGTTGTGACTCTTTGAGGTTTGGTTGATGTCCTGACCATCCCTGGGAGTTGGGGGGACGTATTTGGGGGACATATTTTGCAAACAGCAGTACAGGTAGGATCTGACGTACGACAGGGTTCCCTTCTGGTGACCAGGTCGTAAATCTTGCTGTATACGTCGTGTTTTGGGCTGTACATCTCACAGATGTCAGTAAAATGCAGAAATGCAACCTAAACTATATACTGCATGTCATCCTCAAAAACACTGAAAATTGGCATGTCATGATGCCGTTGACTTTACAACAGATCGTTGTGACTCAAAATAACCATCATTAGTACAAATGGTTCTAAGTTAGGTTCTGACTATAATTGAAATGTGACAAGTCCCACCATGAACTGTCCACACTAAGTCAGATGCACATTTCCAGTGGTTAAAATAACACATTTTTAGTCACTTGGTCTTCAGCCTTTGCACTTATTGATATTGTATAATATTAACGTTCAAAAGAAAGTTTTTAAAAAGATTTTTTGACATCTCACTAAGTTTAATGCTACCAAATTTCAACAGTTTATACAGAGCTTAGTGTCTATGCCTACTATAGATATGCAGCTTGGACATGTAGTTATCACCATGGTCAGATATTAGACAAAGTTGTAAAGCTGTTGACTGTGCTGTGACTAAACTACTGTGCCTTTTCTGCACAAACTGAACAGAAATAATGACATGAATACAGGCATACAAATATTATGTTCCCATCTCACTCTGGTAGCCTGACAGTAGCCTCTGGTACATTAAAACGCGGTTCATATCCCTGTTTGGTGACATGGTGACACACTTTCCTTTTGCGCTCTTCCTCTGTGTTCTCTGGGAAGTCATGTCTCCATTGGATAGACTGTGCAAGGAAATGTCCGGCTGCCATCCAAGGGGAATCGAAGGTTCCTCACACCAAAGACCCATGGAGACAGTGCTGTATTTTTAGCCACATTTTTATCTGTCCTAAAATGCAGCCTACTAGCAGTAGGTAAAGGGGAGAACCAGTAGGACCTGCCCTGATGCCAAGGTTATGATCACTGTTGTCTTTTTCTCACTTTTATGCTTGCATTTTAGCCTCATTGTAAAATGGGCATCTCTTCAGTCAGAACTTGCATTACATTACGGTGTCATCAGCTCTTCCAGACTGACAGTGTTCAATTAAAGATAACTTTATTTGCAGCCAAATTTAATGACCACATACACTGCTGACTTATACCAACTATTATATCTGAGCAGATACTGGAAATTCTTGTCCTTCTAGGTGAGACACACATTGAGTTCTGCTGTCATTTAGCAAGAGGACGCATGGATCCAAAGGAACCTCCTACGTATGAATTTGTCAGATTTTTTGGAGATTTCAGGTATCATAATTATGGTAAGTTACATATGTTAAATCATAATGTCTGTGCATCAAATAGTAAATGTTGCTGAAAGCGACATATGTAGAACTACATTCAAACCAAAAAGTTGATCACAAATCCTTGTGTAAAATAGTAATAATCACAAACTGCTCTGTAGCAATTGCCACATTTTATTTAATATTTTGGTGTTTTTTAAATTGTTTGCTTCACAGTGTCCTCCATCTGTAGCGATGCAAGTCAGCCACGATGTCTGTTTTATAGCTGACTGTAGTGTGAAGATTGTAAGCAGTGCTTAACTGTTTATATATCCTGCAAAACATTTTGTTTTGTTAGATATATGGTTTTACTGTTTTAGTGATTTTTTTTTGTGGGGGGGGGGGGGGGGGGAAGCAANTTGATATTTTTTTTTTTTTTTTTTTTTTTTTTTTTTTGGGGGGGGGGGGGGGGTGGAAGCAATATAACTTTTTCCTTTTTCCTTTAAATTGGATCCGTATTTGCGCTTGCCTGGTTTAAGTACAGTTTTCAGGAATAGATGAGGAACTAAAAACGAGCTATGACGGCATTTCATTTACCAATTTATTACTATATAAATAAACTGAAATACTGTTCATAGTCTTTACTTATCCCACTTTTTATGAATATTCATACATTTTGTTGCAGAAATATGAATGTGTTTGATTATAGGATGCTGCCCAAAGACCCTGCTGGGGGGGTTACATAATATGTGGTATATGTACCGTATTACCTTTGTAAAAACAGAGCGTTTCTGAGTTTTGAAACGCTGCTGATAAGGGATGCTTGACACGTATTGGCATTGTTGTATAAATGTGGTTAAATGCTCTGATTTGATGAATGTCCTGTATCCCAGTTTGGTACTTTCACACTATAGTAGTATTCCATGGTTTTCCATTTTTCACACGATTTCCACTGCACTGTCCAAACTTTGTAAGATGTCTGCAAATGGAACACAGAGTTTGTGCTACATCTTCAGGGATCAGTGAATGTCAAGCTACTGCTTCCCCATAACTTAAAATACACTCTGGGAGTTGCTAATATTCCCATGCACCTCAGTCATATTCAAACTCCCAAATGTCCTCAGGAGGTTCGCCATGATACCGTATTCGCTGGCTTTCCCATGACTGCCTGCAGCCTAACAGCTGTGATTTACTGCTGTTATCCAGTGCCTACCATGTCCTGCAATGGCTTTGATCTGGCATTACCAAGGATGCTGCAGTCGTCCCTGGAGGAGCAGGTGTGCCTTGTCGCTACAGTCCGGCTCGCCACGCCACAGTTTCTTAAGGTAATAAATGCTGATGAATTCATGTTGTGAGGAATCCGACCGGAAGCTGCTGTCCTCTCCCTGCACCTGCTTTTTGTCTGCTGTTTTTCAGGATCTCTGTAATGCGGAAAACCCGTGTGATGAGTTCACATCCAGGCACAGTCTGGAGTGGAAGTTCCTTTTTTTAGATCACAGGTACTTCTAATGTCCTTTGGTTTGAAGATCATCCCAGAAAATAATTCCCTGTCAATAGTTTATATATTATTAATTAACTGTTAATAAAACTTTGCTAGAGAGTTAAGGTATGTCTCAAACAAATGGTGCAAATGATCATTTTATGTCTTAAATTGACATGGATGGTATATTTGCAGTATGTTCCAGTTTTTCCCATTTTCTCTTTTGACTTCTTTTGCATATTTTATAGCTACATGTTCGGTTAGCAAGTCAAAATCAATATAATTAAGTCTATGTTTTATTTTTTGTCCTGTTGGTATTTATTTTACAATTTTTCATATATTTAATATGGGCTGACTGGTCCTGAGTTTGAGTCCAGCTCAGTCTGTGTGGAGTTTGCATGCTCTGTCTGTGTGGGTTTCCTCCCACAGTCCATAGTTATGTGTTTCAATCACTCTGAATATCACCGTGTGTGTAAGATTAAATTTTGGCGCTCCCCGTTTGATATTTTGTAGTCTAACAATGTACCTTGTCTCATCTAAAAATATAAGTTTTTTAAGAAGAAATAAGTAAAACTAGTTTGTCGTTGAAAATAATTTTTTTCCAGCTGAGTTTCGCACAAGAACTCCCCATATATAATGTGTTCTTGTTTTGAACCGCATTACATGTCCTATTATTATTATTATTATTATTATTATTATTATTATTATTATTGTCCTTGCTGGGTACCCATATTGTCTAGCCTGTTGTGTCTGTATTCATACCACACAATATATTATATCATCTACGTTCTCAAAACCCATCATAACGTAATACAAGCAGGGAAGTGTTGAATAGCCACTGAGGGACATCTGCTGTGTCTTTGTCTACAAAAAAAATGACTGTATGTCTGTAGCTGTACAAAGAGAAGAGTGAGGGAGTGATAATGTCTAGTTAGATATATAGGCGGTTTACTGTTTTTTATGGTGGAGGTTGAAACTAATTGCAATGGAATACTGGGAAATAGGCTCACCAGTTACGTTCTTCTAATCTGTTTTCTGGAATGGACTAGGAACGTAAACTAGACGAAAGGTGTATTGTAGTAGATTAGAATATTCAGATTGGTATTCAAGTTCGGTTTGGATATCCCAGTTGGAAGCCCATTTATGAGAGTCGCTATATGCTGCAATGTTGCATTTTAGGATGGGCAACATACATCCTGCCCATAGAGGACCTCAGTGCTTTCATCTCCATACACCCCTGAAAGTAGGTGCTGGGTGGCCTTGTCACCTCAATACTCCACACTGTATTTATGCGCCATTCATGTATTTAGTTGCATTTCATAAATGTGAAATGCTTCTGTATTCTGTATTCATTTTATTTTGCTGCAGTTTAATAACATTTTCTGCCTATTTCAAGTTAGTTTTTTTCACAATGCCTGCAAAAAAATATTTATGTTTTCTTTTCAGTTTTTGTACTTTTTCAGAACTTCGATGCACAATACATTATCTTGTCTGTCTGAGTAAATGGCATATGGAACGGTGCTGCTGTCATTTTTTCTATTTCAGAGTCCATTTATATATTCCCAGGAACTGAAAGAAATCTGATCAGAAATAGCATTCGAAAGCCGTTTAAACAGACAGCACGGGAAAGGGGCAAATAGTTTTTTCCAGCTCTATGTATGTATATATATTGATGTATGCTCAGGGTTAAGGTATCTAACAAAGTATGGACCTCTATGACTCTTTTTTCTTTGTTTCATTCACTTTTTACTTCTTTCAGAGCCTCACCCATCATCAGCTACTTGCCTTTTGAGGTTTTAGGAACGTCTGGGTATGATTACTATCATGTCGATGACCTAGAGCTAATAGCAGAGTGTCACAAACAATGTAAGTACGCTTCTCCACAGCTTCCATATGCTTTTCTATGCTTTGCTGGGCCTGACAAATAATTGCAGGGTCAGAAACAGGCCGACTGGTGTTTCATTTTGGCGAGCAAACATGCAGACACTGAGGAACTCTCCTGTTGGATAGTCGCCCATCAAGTAGTACAGATTAAATGAGATTTGTCGAATCTGCTACCCACGTGTCTTCGGTTTGTTGGAGTGTTGTTATATTGTCTGGGCACAGGTTGCACTTTTTCTTCTCTTCAGTGATGCAGTTTGGGAAAGGCAAGTCCTGCTACTACCGCTTTCTGACCAAAGGCCAGCAGTGGATCTGGCTTCAGACACATTACTACATCACTTACCACCAGTGGAACTCCAAGCCAGAGTTCATTGTGTGCACGCATACTGTGATCAGGTATGTCGCAGCACCGTGTGCGGCCATTGAAAGCTCAGTCCGAAAGGAAGAAAAACACCTGGCAGGTCACCTTATGATCTATTAGTGCAGAATCTTTGGTGAAAGAAGTGAAAAGCTGAATATGAAGATGACATACATCCACATTTAGATGCATAACTATAAATGCTTATTAATACCTTCAATTAACTACCCTTCAATTTTTTACAATCCATAATCTTTGCTTGTGTCTATAAATAGTCACAAAGTGAAGACGAGCCTTTATGGTACAGGTCAAAAGTTTGAGTACGCTGAAACTTGTTAACTAACCAGCAGCTATTTTTGAACCTACTATTAAGGCAGGCATGGCTATTTTGGGGAGTCCAAGATGCAGAGGCTATTTTCCCCCTTATTTTGAGTATTTACTTAAAGGTATGTGATGTAAAATCCTATCACGTATGAAAACAAAAGAAAAAAACTGTTTCCTGCAAGTTTATAGACTGGCACTGAAATTTCCGGAAATGTTTATGAAATACAACAAAGCACAGTTTTTGTGGAGGTTTTTATGCCAAGCGCTGATGTCTTCCGTGCTCTTCTCTTGAAAAGCCCTGTGTTGCCCCTTTCACACAGCTACGCAGAGGTGCGAGCAGAGCGACGGAGAGAACTGGGTCTCAAAGAGTCGCTGTTAGAAACTGTCCCTTCATCTTTAATCAGGGTATATTTGCCATTTTTACAGTCTAAAACAGGATTGTTTAATTTAATACAGGAAACTGCCAAATGGTGACTTGTTTGGCTTGTTGCTCCCATGTACAGAGTCATGAAGTGTGCCTGGATGTCCACCGAGAAACGCCCATGGAGCGAGCGCACAGGGCTCGGTCCGCGTCCTCCCACAGCTCCCGCAGGTCCTCCCACACGGCCTTGTCAGACTCTGCGTGTAAGTCAGCCTGGTCCTCCTTGCAGCCCCACTCATTTAACAAGTACCTAAATTGATGCTTCTAAAGATCACTATTTGTACTTGTAGCTTCAATAACAGCTATCTGGTTTGAAACAGAACCTTATCAAAATAATATTTGGTAGGAGTAACAGAACTTTGTTCTATCTGTTTATCAGTCTATGTATGAGCCCGCTCCCAGGAAATCTTTTGATTGTTTGATGAACTTATTTACCTTTTTCTTTGTTCATCGGCTTTTGTTGGCTAACGCCTTTTTCCGAAGTCACTTAGTGGGATATGTAGATGATGACAGCCCGGAGTGAAATACTTTTGCCACCAGTGCAATCGCTCTAGCACAAATATAAACAATCATTTAACAATTCAGTGCAAAAACAGTGGTGGTGACAGTGTGACATGACATAGTAAATAATGAATTCTGCCGAAATGCGTCATCTGTCAGCTGAGGAAAGGAAAACAAACAAATTGCTAGGTCAAGGAGTTTTTACCAATGACTGGCCCCCCTCTGCGCCTTTCTGGTGTATAGCATGTTTGTGCTGCTACAGCTTAACTACCAATAGTATAATAGTTTTCTTTGTTTGTGGTTGGTTGTGTTGTCCAGCCAACTCCTCATTCAAGCACACAGAGACCAGCACGCCGCCTCACCGGTCCATGCTCATGATGCCTGAGAAGTCTCAGTCCCGAACCCAACCCAACAGCTTGAAGGTACGCTTTGAAAATGTGTGAACCAGCTTGTAAAAGAAGCATGTAGAACTAAGAAGCTAGGAGCACCGATAACCTGATGCTTCCCTTCGTTGTTCTTCATCTGCTTTTAGACGCCTGTGCAGAGCCAGAATTCCTCCAGCCTCTTTCCCCGGCCAAGTTTCCCTCTTTTGACTCCCTGCAGCCAGCATTCTGTCATGGTTTGTGGTTTTGCTCCATGAAATTGTTTCTTAGCCATAGTATATGCTGAAATTATTCAGAGAAATAGATCCTTTCCACAAAGACTTATGTTTCATTTTATATTGGTAATCTTCTTTTAAAGCTCTAAATTTGACCTCTGATGGTCTGTCAGTCAGTCAGTAACAGTAAGGGAAGGTCCTATGAAGGCCATACTCCTGAGCAGCCTACAGTGTACAACAAGTACAGCGCATCTCTGGCACCCTGTGTGTTCTAGCAGCCCGTGTATCAGTTCCAGCTGCCACAGGTGGGTGTGATGCATCAGCTGAAAGAGCAGTTGGAGGAAAGGACACGTGTTTTGCAGGCTGATATCCAGACCCAGCAGCAGGAGCTGCACAGCATCAAGGAGCAGCTGCAATGGGTCAACAGCTCCAATCTGCAGGTATGAAACCTCCCAAATTCCCTAGCATAAGACTCATGTGACCCCGGCAACACAAGAGCTCCAAAGCTAAACTTTCAACACTTAATATATTGATGACTTCAGATCTGTAATAAAGCATTAAAGTAAAGATAATGCTGTGAAGTTTAGTTTCCTGAGACTACTTCTATGTTGTACCTCTGGGAGGATAAATAAATCTGGGCTGTTTAACATGTATGGGCAAGGCAGACTGTTCTGCACTGAGATGTCACAGGATTGTCTGATTTTGGATTTAAAATGTTCATTCCTTCTGTAGCAGCTGTATTCCATTTGTTTAAGACCAAAAAGATTGAGTGTGTGGGTGTGGCTTTCAAAACCCATATGCTGGGCAGTGAAGCCACACTCTGCAGCTGTTCCATGTTTGCCTGTCACCATCACGGGAAGTGGGCCTTTCATTGTGAGTAGGAGTGCTGACAAAGCTCTGGTTGTTTTTCTGCACAGATGTTGCTGCAGCGACCAGTGCCCATGGGCTTCAGCCACTCACAGCAAGGCCCAGGCAGGCCAAACCAGCAACTACAACAGGGCCAGGCCAAGCAACCGCCTGTGGGTCCAGAGCACCTCAGCAACCTCCATGACTCTGTGCCTCATTCACCTCAGGTACACTCCCTCGCAGGCTTATGCAAGTTATTCACTTTCACAAACAGGGTACACTGACCAGAAGTCTATTTGTAACATTATTTGTTCTTAACTCTAGAAAAGTCACTTTTACCACTGGTGCACAGTCAATAATATCTAAATAACACAGATGTTGTTCCAATTATTCATAGGTCATGTGTTCCATAAAAACCCCATATAAAGCTGTAACAGATAAAAAAATACTCCGTAGCAATCCCATTCACCCATCAGGTATCTGTAACTGCTTGTCCAGTGCAGGGTTGTAGTGATCTGCTGTATCTTCTAAAATTATTGTGAAAAGTTAGCACTTCAACGTCGATTATTTACCGATTGATGACATAAAAATATCCAAAATTCGTGACTTTCTGGTTACGTTCGACTTTCTTTATCGACATAGTCAACAAAAGCTTAATCATACTGATGTCCCTCAATTTACTCGAATATAAGGTTATGTAAAAATCTTGGCTGTAGGTGTAATAGAAATAATTTGAAAGACTTTTAATTGTAGCGTCTTTGTTAATTTTGAGCTCTATTAAAAGTAAAATTAATTCAAGACGATGGAAAAAATAGATGATCTGCTTACATTCCTGTTAAATGCAGTGTTGACTGCTTTGTCCCATCGACACGTGCGGCGTTCTTCAACTTGACACCGAAAATCACCGAATGTGAGCTGTAAACAATATAGAGGTGAATTTACTGACGGCAGTCCTTCGTTCATATTCAACTTTTATTCACAGCCCATTTTACTATCAAGTGGTAGCTGTTTGTGTAAACACAGGTTGCCTTCATTCTATAGTCAACAGACAAACATTCTGTATAATCCAATGATACAAGAAGTGTTTACAGTTGCCATTAGTAACCATAACAAAACACAGAAAGGCTGCTTCCCTTCACCAACTACTCTACAGTGTAATGCTGTATGACTGTCAACATGCCCTCATTTCTGGTAGTGATTATGCACCTTACACTTAAATCCCCGCAAACAAAATGTACATATATACTTTGATGGCGTCCAAGAGGAAAACTGTCAAATGGCTCCTCTGTGGGATCCTAACTTAGTGAGTGTATAGATTCCTTCTTGTTGATGTCAAATTTGCCACACATTGTTGGATTTTTTTCAGGACAAGCAAATGTGGACAGAAGTTGTGCAGCTGAGAGCAACTTACACGGGTTTTATGTTTATGGTGGTTCCTGTACTGTTTTTGTGCAGTTCAGTCATGCTCAGTGTTAACAAGGTTAATAAAGACAGTTTCTGCAGATCCCTGTTTCCCGACTTACTTTGCAACAGCATACAACAGCATACAACATACTAAATTTCACTCATTTTTTGTATCAATTCAACATTTGATGCAACAGATCAATAAAAGAAAAAGAGGAATTGGGGTTGTCACAGCTGGAGGAATTAGCAGACAAGCGGTATTGGAGGCTGAAAACTGAATATGTAATGAGCTAATGTATAATGTGAAAGAAGACCTCATGGTTGCTGTTATCACGTGTTGCCCAGCTGTTAGAACAGCTGTGGTCCACATAAATGCAAAAAAAAAAAAAAATTCTTGCAAAATGAAGTCAGGGTATTGCGTGGAAGTCTTTGTAAGGCAAAATCCTTGCAACCCAAATGAGCATATCCCCTTTTGTAGGCCAAGGTGTGGGTGTCCTCAGATGCCATCTATTGTGCATATCAGAGGCCAGAACTGGCTCCACAAACCAGACAAGGGGAATTACATTGTCTTTTTGTTCAAGTAAAAGCATGAAATGGCTTTAGTAGGAAAATAAAAAATAGGTTTTTGCTCACAAAATGTCTGATCTTTTTGTTCTTAATGGGTTTATCTAGTATCTTTTTACTTAGAAAAAATACTGCTGAGTAAGCATTTATTGTATCACCCAACGTGCCTTCTTTACTGTGTTAAACCATGTTAAAAATACTAAACAAACAGCAGTACCTACCTTCATTAGCCGGCAATCTGTTTAAAACTCAGTATCTTAGAAACCTAAGATGAGCGTTTCTATTCACTCTTTACTGGCCTCTTTTTAACACGAGAATTGGTTTTGTTGCAGATTCACATGTAGCCAAAGTATAGCCATTCCATTAGCTGGTGACTTACTGTACGTACAGTGGTATTTAGATCCTCTTGGATGACACAGTGCTGGCTGCCTGTTTGTAAGAATACATACATCAGCTGTACAGTTGCCCATAACTGTCCTCTCCACCCCACCCTGCTTTGCAGGTGCAGGAAAGGCCCATATGCAGTGCCCAGGGTCAGTCTGCCAGCCTTCCGCTGCAGATATACAGCAGTGTGACCATGCCCCTCTACAGCAACCCTATGATGTTCTCTCAGATGGGTGGGCGATCACTGCCCCTGCCACTGCCTCTACCTTTGGCCCAAGACATCACCCAAAAACACCAAAGCATGGACTTCAGTCAAGATGGACACTTTCGGTAATCACTGCACACATAGAAAAATATTGTTTTATTCAGTATGCACTTATTTTTACTGTGATATTTGTCACTTAAATAACAGTTATGGTCTTTTCCAAAACTGACCAAGTCTAGCCTTCTAATACACTTGTACTTTGTCTTATGAACACAACTGGGATCCTGTGTCACCGTCTATATCTGTAAAAGCTGAATAATACAGCTTAATCCCTCAATTTATTCACAGGTAGGTTCTGTTTTTAGCATCAGATAAAGCTATGATGAAGTTAAAACATCTGTTGTGATGCAGGGAACTTATAAATAGGATGCCTGTTTATTTTCTTATCTTCTAATAACATGAAGTAACAATAAAGTTAAATCTACATTAAAATAAACTATATATCATATCCCACAACCTTCTGTTCTGTTGTGCTTTACACAAGTGAGATGATGATGTGTCATTTCTGTGTTTCAGACACAACAGAAGAATGAAATAGTTTGTTACAGAAAGGCCAATGAGTATTAAAAAGAGTTTTGCCTTTAAACCCTTGCTATATTTTACCGGCCACGAGGAAGGGACCTGGTCAGTACATCAACATATTTGTCTTAATCTGGTCACATAACCTTAACCATCAAAAAAGTGTAATAATAGACAAATACCTATGTCTGCTAAGTCGTTTCTATAAAGGTTTTGGATATAGCATCGATGAAAAAAACATACCGAATTGGGGATCTGACATGCTGTAAACCATCCCCACACACCCTACTTGGGAATCCATTCCCTCCCTCCTTTTCTATACCCTTTCTAATTGTACGTTACTACTAGTGGTGGACAACTTTTGACAGAACATGTAACTGCAGTCCATTTCCATAGAGAAAACTTCACAACATAGAAAACGGGGAGAAATACAAAAAAAAAACCCTGAAATGTTTTTATCTTTTGAAAATTCATAACACAAGGTAAGGGTGTATAATGAAGCAAAATGAATTTATTTATAGTTTGTTTACAGTTAATGAGTTTGCATAATGTACAGCAGACAGGGAATTGAAAGAAACTTTGAAAAAATCACATTCCATGGTTGGTCTGTATTTGTGTATGAAGAAGAAAGGTTGAAGGGTAGGATTACTTTTCAGACCTATCTGTAATGCTCTGACATGAGATGTGAGGCAAGGAAATTTCATATTTTTCTACTCCTTTCTTCAGCATGCTGCTCAACCGGCCAATTCAGCCTATGATGCCCAGCAATGAGAGTCCACAGGCTCCCCAGAGCACCACTGCAGCCCACCAAACCAAGTGAGGCCTTCCTCCTCTCTGCCTCATCTCATCACATCAAGTGCTCTCAATTAAAATACCACAGAAAACACTGCAAATTATATTTCTTTTAGATTTATATCAAACTAAAAACCCCCCTTCGTTTGTGGTAGTTACAGCTCCAAATCTCAAATAAGTGCCAGCAGGGAATTTGCATCCATTATATGAGAAGTCCAGCTATTTCAGCTACTACATCACTTTCTTCTGCAGATACACGATGGAGCAACAGATCATGGCTTCCCCATTACCCATGCAGCAGATGAACTACAGCGCTGTTATCGTGCCCTCCCCAGTCTTCACATCCCCCATCATGATACCCCACAACAGCTTGATATCGCATCAAGCGCAACCACTCTACCACCATCAATCCATGACCACCCAGCCTTCACTCCCAGAGCAACAGCAGCAGCTCTTTCAGGTAAGTCCAGGGTATAGTAACCCCTACTTCGGTGAGCATAGTCATCCCTTTGTTTATCATCTTCTTACGTCTTTGGCTTTCTCCTTTCAGCAGATGGAGACCCCGAGACTCTTAAGCTGTGGGCAAAACCCAACCCTCTTCCACAGTGCTCACATGTCTCAGCAGAACAACCTAAGATACATCCAACCGCCACACCAACAGGCACAGCACTCGCAGAGCGAAGGAGCCAACCTGTCTAACCTGCAATGCATGCAACTCCCACCGTAGGCGGTGGTACTGATTGCCCCATGGGGAGCGTGACCATGAAGCCCGAAAGGGAAGTTTGGCAGAGGTCAGACAGCGGCTCTTGTGGAACACCATGTTGGACCCATTCGAAAATGGCAAAATGTCCAGAGTGGCCTTAGTTTCAACAAGGCAGTCCTGTTTCCACAGCCACGGTTGTGTTTCTACTTAAGGTGCACGAGAGCTTGCAGCAGCCAGTTCCTGGACACAAAGGGCTGATCTTTTAGGGAGTAGCGACTGGTCTGAACAGAAGTATGGAAATGCTTTTAAGTCAACGTATTTAAGATGAAGCTAAAAAATATATAGATATATTTATGAATGTAAAGCAAGCAACAGCAGGAGGACACACATCACCAACTATGTCCATACATGTACCAGCAGTGGCAGTTGGACATTTATTTAATTCCACTGTCTGTTGTGCTGCAACCTCTTAATGTAATTATCAGTAAACAATATGATTGTTGCTATTGTGACATTAAGGTGCTTTATTCCATAATCAGTGACTTCATTAAATAAGTATTAAGAAAACACAGTTTAAGTTAAGGACTCCTATAAAGAAATGCAGTAGCACACACTCTTCAGAACACCATATCATCGAGCTGTAATATTATCGAGATAACATTGTAAAGTGTATAGTGAGGATATAGCATCACAGTGAAAATATGGCAAAGTTCATACTTCCAAAGTTGACTTGGTTAATTATAAGTATATATTTATAAAATGTACATTATGAGGGCATGAAGGTAAAAAAATCAAAAATGACTGCTAATTTTTCCCAGCAACGTCACTTGTTTTTAATGGCTGACTTGGTCTCTCAGCAGGAATGCTACTGAGGGAAATAAAACCTGCAATCTGCTGGTCTGCACAATACTTGCAAATTGTTTTAAATGGGTGCTTAGTTCATATAAACTCGATTATCAAAAATATATATATTTATACAACAGCCTTTTCTCAGATAAGCACTTCTATTTATAAACAGGCCAATATTTTAAAATATTAAAGCCTATGACTATTCTTTCAGGTCAATTTACAACTAAGGTGAAACAAGAGGAATGGAATAATTAAGATTTTTCTGAAACTGCTGAGATTTCGCTTGCAGAAGTGTAGAGGTCAGGTGGGATTTAGCCCTACTCTCGCTACATCTTGTAATTTCTTTGAATTCTGTGTAGAATTTAGAGGAACTTGATCTTTGAAATGCAGTACAGTTTTCTTGAATTGATAATATTTACTTCTCAGGTAATTTATGAAATTAATTTTTGTGTTTTCAGTATCTTGAAGGTCTTTTAATTCCGTTACATGCATATTTCAGTTTTTCCGTTTAAGTCAATGTCTCTTGCATGCACACGAATGCTGAAAACTATTCAAGATGTAACGTGCGTGCGCGCGTGTGTATGTGTCTGTGTGTGTGTGTGTGTGTGTGTGTGTGTGTGTGTGTGTGTGTGTGTGGGGTCTTCAGTTATACTCAACTGAGTGAGTAATGTAAAAAGTATTCAGGCATATGCATCGTGTATCCAGTCTGGTGTTTCTGTCCTTTAAATTATGAAGAAATATGTATGAATATATATTTTAAATAATGAATCTTTTTTCATCATTATTATTATTAAGCTCTCAAGAGCTTTTTGATATTCCTGACTTTTAATAAGTTCATTTTATTTCATATTAATGCTACACTGTGTAGTTCATCCTCAATTTACAAGACTGTGGGGGGTGGGTCTATGGTGAAAAGTCTGGAAAATTGAAAGCGTAATTTAAACATAAGATTTTTAACTTCACTGTGTACTACAGTAACACTTTTATACCCTGTTGTCATGTGTATTGAACATGTAATGTGGATGATAAAATGAAATTCATTGCAGTAACTGAAATATACATATAGTGCAGTGAATCATATGCAGAAAGCAGTGAATAAGGTGCCAATAGAACTGGATCAGAACAGTGCTACGGGGGACTTGGGGGCACTGCACTGTTATCACAACATAGATAACAACTGACAGTTGGACGATTCTTTACTGCAACATTATTTTGCATATTAATGAAGGTATTTTTTGAAAAAAGGTAAAATATGTTAGATATTTATATCTTTCCTTATATTAAGCCTAAAGTATGTTTTTTTCAATATTTATGATTTATCTTTTTCTTTTGATCAGTAAAATGTGAAATCTGTAAAACGGAGGTCCACTGAATCGTGGATGGACCATAATTGCAATGTCACGTCCAGAACACCCACAATGCCTTGTTTTGGCTCGTGGCTTGTGATTCGCACACTTTTGATGCCACCTGTTCCTCTCACTATATTTTGTCCAGTAAATCAAAGCTTCTCCTGTCTGCTGCATGTGAAACTGGTAACGCAGAAGCAAAGCTGCACTCCCTTTTACTTTTTCTGTGCTTACTTTAAACATAAAGAATGCAAACAACTTAATTCTCCACGCAGAAGGTTGATTTCTTCACTATGTTGAGCTACTTACATAGGTGTCATTTCATAATGTCCCTTAACTTATAATTGTCTGCATTTTAAACAGATACATATATTTCCTTATAGCTTAAGTGAAATGTCTTTTTTCCCAGTCTTTCTGATCATGGTAAAACATCCTGAGCTGCACTTTTCACTGAGTGTCCCAGTCATTAGCTTACTGAGCTGTGGGGTATAGCTCCTGTACCCTATTTGACGCTTCTGTGCTGAGTCATGCCATCCAATTTATGACCCCATATTGTTTATTCATCAATAATGCCAATATTCTGATGTTACACAATACTTTAATCTGTTTCATACAAACAGCCCGTATCAGCGATCACTATGTATTTATTCACTTTATTTACAGAATACTATTGATCGTGTTTCTGACGGTCCCTTTTGGTAGTATTTCTCTCCCTGTGCATTTTCTTTTTCTTTTGTTGAGATTTGCTGTACCGATATCCTGCGAGATGAGTCTTCAGCTTACAAGTGTTCAGCAAAATTATTTAAACCCTTTATCTTGTTATGACCAAATATGAAATTTATATGAAGAGCCATTTGTCTTATGATATTTCATCTTACGAGCCAATTTCCAGGGGACACCTGTATAAGGTTTCATTCCAGTGCTCTTCCCCTTGTTCATCTGGTTCCACTTTGAATTTGAAGTCTATTCTTCCTCAATGTGTTGGGAAGCAGCATCCGTTGCTGGTCGGTCACAAGCTCAGCTAGGCCCCAAAGAAGGCATCTTTCTCCAAAATGTTTATTCTAGTTCTGCTGCTAGTCAGTGATATTCGAACTGCTGTTTTCTGTTGGGGCATCAGATACGTTTACTGCATGGTGCTAAATACTATAAAATAGTGCTCAAACCTGGAAGCCATGTGTAGCACATGCTTTACCAGACCTTGGCTTATGTGTCATTTCTAAAGATCACCTCTGTGGGACACTTCTAGACTCAGCTGACAGTATCTGTCTGTTGCAGTATTTATGTTGATGTTTTGGGAGTGGCACTGTCGTACAAACTTTAACTAACAAGAACCGTAAGGCATGCCATTGTAAAATAAGATTATATGAAAAAAATTGGTATAGAGAGAGCAAGTGTTTCTGAGAAACTGGTGTGTGATAAAAATGTAGACATTGTTTTATAAATTGTGCAAAAATTATTTCAAACAATGGTTTATTTTATATGATGTAAAACTGGGTTAAATGCATTTGTAAATGTTTTATGATTTGAAGCAAAAAATGTTTGTTTTGTAACAATTATTGAAGTGTCTTATTGGGCAGGTTGCAGTCTGGTCTTTTGGTTTTGCACAGCTTCAATAAAAAGGCATTTTTCTGTACAAGTACTACCAGAATAAGCTTTAACATATTGTTTTAAAATGTATGGAGAAAATGGAAGTGTTTGCTTTTTCAAACATTCTGGATTTTTAATTTTGGGAAAGTAATTTTTGAATTTATTTGGGCAATGTTTCAATAAATGCAACATGAAAACATGCTTTTGTACTTGTGTTAAAGACATTTATACCAACTGAATTTGGGATTTTGAACTCGGATTTAACTCAGTAAATTACTTGGTAAAAACTTGATAAAATGATTTAGCAAATTATTGGGTTATAAAAGTAAAATATAAGGTCACATAACTTCTGTATTATGGACATCCACTTAGAAATTTAACAGATTGTGTAGTTTAGGGCAAGAAATACCGCATGATGGTCTATCCAGTTTATTGGACAAATTGTTCCAGTAATTGTGGTTTAAATTCTGAAGAAATATGTCAGGAACACATATGTCATTTGTCAGATACACGTTTGTTTGCTCCACAGAGACGTGTTAAATTCTTTTCAACTGAATGTGAGTAATTTGACTAAAACATCTGCATTACACCTGTACATAAAGTAAGACTGTTCTTGCCCCATATATAGAACTACTACACTTATTAAATTATCTGGTGCTTTTCTCCAAAGTGTCCTACAATTCAAAGTAAAGAAGTAGAAGTGCATTTCACCACAGTTTTACTTTGAGATAATATGACCTTCGCATTATAAATCTGCTGCTGAGCGTGTGTTTGAAGCAGAATCCGAAGACACTGTGAACACCTGGTGGGTTTAGGTTACCAGCAGAGGGCAATGTCAGACAGACTGATGCAGATGAATTAGAAGCAGATTTAGAAGAAAAAGACATGACCTTCCTGCTTTCATTTTGCCTTTGAAACATTAGAACTTGGTCTTCAACACTCAACACATTGACAAGGGTGAAAAACAATAGGTATATAACAATAGGTACCATTCCTGTGATGGACTGGCGTCCCATTGGGTGCATGTAGTTTCACAGCTATACTTTGTTATAGAATAATACAAAAACGTTATAGTACCTTTTACTTGGTAGCTTGAACACAGTCCCACAAATAATATTTATATCACACATGTTGCTATGCATCTGGTGACACCCTGACGGGTATTGCCTAGGATCACTGGGTGCTTTCGGTATTTAGAAGACCACGCCGCACCGGGTTAATCAGACCCCAGCCTGCGTTCAGGTTATCGCTACCTTGACCGCTCGGCTCACCTCTTCTGATCTACAGCCATCGAGATGTCCTCTCCGCAGACTGACAACTCTCATAGTTATCCTGCTCTGGCTGTGGGAATCGCTCCTCTGTGATAGTCGACATGCCCTATACACTTCCCAGTAGCCACTACATGCCTCGACCTGCCACTACATCCTGACTATACCCTTTCAGTTTCCTCCACTATGGTGATTCGCTCCTTAGCTGGCTGGCAGGTCCTGCTGTGTGCTGTGCCCACACTGGCAGACTCTGCCATTGCTTTGGGTGCCTGGTCACGGTACCAGCAATATGGCCCTCACTTAGCGCTTTTGGGCAGCTGCTGAAAACATGTTCCTGTGATGCTCTTTTCGAACATAATGGGCACGAGGAGAATCAACATTCCCAACTTTCCACTACTGGCCCAGTGCTTCCAGTAATTTGAAATTGTACATAGTCATATAATCTTGGTAAAATTAGAACGGTTATGACAATTGCATAAACAGGAAAAACTAATCTTGTTTCAGTTCTGCTTTAATTTTATATAGCATTTGGTGATACATAATATTAAATCTACAGAAAATGTGTTCCAAAATCAAAGCCATATTCCTGTCGTTCTACACAGATGTTAAATGAAATTCGAAATGTATAAATGCATCTGTTTGTTTCAGTTGTGCCTTTGGCGTGGGAGTTGGGGGCCTTGAAATCTTTCACATGTAAAATAGGGTGCCCTTGGAAAAAAGTGGAGAACCACCGGTTTAGAGGAGGGCATGCAGTTGACTTAGACAAAGGTGTCAGAATAGTACTAGTCAATAGATCTCTTGAAAATCCGAAATGTTTTATAACATATTATCCGGCATTCCTGAGGCCTGTGGGCTACATAGAAAACCAGAATCTTTTTTGGCTGCATAGCATTACTTGTGCTGATGTCAGAAAGACATCATACTGCAGTTCTACATGTCAGCAGAGCTATAAAATCTAATTTAATGCCCACATTCTTCGCTGACAGTTCATGAAATTAACAGTTATTTTGTTCCAGAAAACAAGCTTCTTTGTCAACATTTCCTTCAAATTCAGAATTACATGGCACTACTTTCAGAATGATTTTGTAATGCCTTCAGACCAGACCAGACCAGTAATGTCAGGAACTTGCTGATAGCTTTCCTGGCAACATGTCCACTTAAACTTTGTAACTTCCCATCATTATGTGATGTGTCAATCTCACTGTTTGGAGAAGAAAAAAGCCAAAGCATTAGATGAGGTATCTGAGAACGGTTTTCCTCTCACCTTATTGTTCCAGGGCCTCTGACGCATCCTCAAGCTTCCTTTTTCCTCAGGCTGAGGCTGCTTGAACAAAGACCTCAGTCACTGTCTGTCAATCTAAATATTTCATATCAACACTTGGTACCAGCATCAACTTCACTGTAAAGATACTTCTAAATGTGCTGGGGATCGGATGCTATTGGAAATATTATTTAACCACACAGCAGCTCACCTTTAGCTTGGCAACTGTTTAACTGCTGATGGATAGATATAGACAAATGTTAATATTCATATTTTTTGCTGAGTTTCTGCTCAGCAGTGGTTGTATTTCGTATTGGTCCTTGCTAACAAATGCAGCGTCTTGTAATAAATCGTGTAGATTAATCATCAGCTAGAACTATTTTTGGCTTTATTTATTTCTCAGTGTCTCAGGAAGTGTTATTACATTCAGTGATGGTTAAATGTAACAATAAAAACACTTTACATTACTGCAGTTATTAATCTGTTGCATGTACTGTCTTGTTTGTAACCATATTTCATACATACATTCAAACAAGTTAAATATAATAATATCAAAGTCTAGTTTCAAGCATAATGATAAAGAATGTGTGTGCTTTATTTTAATCGGTTTTAAACTTATCAAGCAGCGATTAACATTGTTGTCAGGCACTTCATCCTGGTCAGGGCTAGGGCCGGCAGGAGCCTATCTTGTGAATCTTTGAATCTGCCCCCCCCCCCCGCCTCCAGTAGGACCAATGCAGGGTTGAAAGGCTCATTCATATTGGCATATTGTTACATGAAAATATTGAGACTTAAAGATTAATATGTCTGAGAAGAAAATATATTATTTAAATGTTACTCCAGAGTACAGGAGCATGGTGAGCTAATTGTGGCCTCCTTATCACTACACGTTAAAAATGGAACATCAGATCTTAAGGTCTTCTTGTCTGATGCTGCTGTACTTGGTAGGATAGTTAGGCAATTCCTGGTGCTCTTCTGGTGGCCCTGGTTCTAAGCCTGGGCACTGTTGAGGTTTAAAGTCACCGTCCTTAAGCCTACTGCTCCTTTCCATAGTCCTGTTGTCTCTATTCTGTTTGTAGTCTGCATTTTTGGCATTGGGGTTATAGAGCAATTCTGGCTGAGTCAAAAATGAATTGCTGAATTGGAAATTAGGCTGACAGGCCGCCTGTGCAGTGCAGTGTTTGGGTAAGCAACCGTAACTGGACAAAAACACTGCTGTAGAATCGCCAGGCATCTCTGATCCAGGTCCTGACACAAGCGGAACCTTTTGGAACCTATCTTTTTGTACAAACTTGGTGAAACAAAGATGGAACATCTCTACCAGGTTGAGCAGCAGTGAGATTCCAGCTACCACCAACATAAAGAGAATGAAGATGGTCTTCTCAGTTGGCCTCGAGATGTAGCAGTTCACCGGTTGGGGGCACGGCCACCGATTGCACGTGTACAGGGGCTTCAGTTCAAAGCCATACAACAAATACTGTGCCACAATGAAGCCAACTTCAAAGAGGGTCTTGAAGATGACGTTGAAGACATATGTGCGGAGAAGGACACCACGTAATCGGACCCGGCCCTGGTCATCTTTGACAGATACCGTTTGAGCATTTCCTTCAAGTGACAGAGGCTGTTTGTTGGGATGCTGCTTGTGCTTTTCCTCAACACGTACCAAGTGGAGCATATGTCCCAGGTAGATTAGCGTGGGTGTAGAGACAAAGATGATCTGGAGTACCCAGAAGCGGACATGTGAAATGGGGAAGGTCTTATCATAGCAGACATTCTGGCAACCAGGCTGCTTGGTGTCACAGGTGAAGCCAGATTGTTCGTCACCCCACACCTTCTCTGCAGCAGTACCCAGGACCAGGATACGAAAGATGAAGAGCACGGTGAGCCAGACCTTGCCCACCACAGTAGAATGTTCCTGGGCACTCTCCAGTAGCTTCCCCAATAGGTTCCAGTCTCCCATCTATGCTTGTACCCAGGTTTAGTTTTGCAGAGAAATATAATCCAGGGATCTGCATTTAGAACCAGAAATTATAGAAAACTGTGGGTAAGCAAAATAATAAATACATTTGTATCTCACATTAACAAAGTCAGCACACAGTTTTGTCCAAAACAGCTTACAAAGTTATTTGCAGTGATTTACTCAGTTATACAGCTGGATCGTTTTTACCCGAGATGTTTAAGAAAAAACATCTTGCTCACGGGTACTACAGACAGCAGGAGGATCTGAACCTGGGTCCTATGAGGCTAAATCAGAGATTTAAAATCTGCTGACCTGCCATCTGACCTGACCTGGATGTGACACATTTTTAATGGTCTATATAGTTAAATTATCTGTATCAATATCGGAACTCTTTGTATCTGAATTTTCGCTATAAAGGTTCTTGAAGATGAATGCTTATATATCGGTATCCAAATGGCAAGTTTTGCTAAGACAAATTTTTTTCCAAAGCTTATCCTTAATAAAAAAGTGAATTAAAAATCTACAGATAATAACCACACAGTACTGCACAGTGTACTGTAATAAAATAATACTCTAAGGATTCTAACAAAGTATATTTTGTACTGTTGCAAATTCATCTGAAGCCAGATGCACTGCACAAGTCTTATCAGCTGTTTCTGCCTGTTTCACTTTGTCTGGATATGTTTGTGCCATGTCACTGCATTTATTTAATTTTTTTAGTAAACCTGTTTATTTAAATGCTGTCATGTGAAAAGAAATAAGTGGATGGCCGGTGACGTCTTTATTCACTTTATTCAACGTCATAAGAGTGAAGCGGGGCTGTGAACCTCTCATCTGTGCACAACACAGTGACTAATGTGAAATGTGCTGTACTGTACACACTACACTTTGGTATAAATGTACATTAATGACCACATTAAGTGTTTCTGATGAGGTAACTGGTGTTTACAGTGTTTATCCTGCTGAAGCCAAGGCTTCATAGTTATATAGGTGTTGGGATAGTTACGATGGGATGGGAGTGCATTATTTATTTATTTCCCCCCATTTAAAATAATAGAAAATAGGCTCTCTGTGTTTTAAAAATTTTTCTTCTGACACTTTTTTAGGGATGAATAACATTTAGATATGTACTCCAGTGATGCAATTTTATACCTTATTATAGTGTATTTGAATATTGGTGGGAGCTCAAATGTATGAATTGTGTGTTTAAAGTTAAACATATTTTATTGGGTACACAGCAGTTGTCTTTGTTTGCATACATTTTATACTGGGGACTGAGAAAAGGGAACTTGGTTCTAGAGTCCATTATAAGGTTAGTCTTTGACCTTATGTTTTGTATTTGAAAATCATGAAAGCATCCATATTTCTGGACACCAAAGACCTGTGCATCAACATCCTTCTGTAGAGTTCGCATGTCCTCCCATTGTTCACGAGAGCTTCCTAAAAGCGCTCTAGTTTGTTCCCAAAGTCCAAAGACATGTGTCTCAGCTGTTCTGGTGATTCTGAATGGTCTGTAGTGTGTGGCTACCTTGTTACAGACAGGCGTCTTTTATGGGGTTTCCTGTGTCTAGTTTAGCATCCCATGTGTCTAGAGTAAGTTCTGGACCACCATGACACTGTAGTAGAAGAACATGCATTTCATGTCTTTACTTCCTGTTTGTCATCCTGCTCACTTTTTTCCAGTAAATGTGAAGCAAGGAAGAATCCACCCAATTCAGGGAGAACCTTTTGAAACAAATCAGAATCCTTTCACCAGTCAGCTTAAAAACCAGTCTCAATATATTAATGCAACCTGAATATTTTGCGCAACCATCAAGTGCTTTTACTATTTTTAGATGGTGCTGTTTTTCCAGAAAAACAATGTGTACTGGAGTGTCTTCCGTTGTTCTAAGCAGTTACGTCTTTTTGATGCTCTAAAGGCCAAACCAGGACATCCGGTCAAAGCAGAGCAGCTGCTTCCTTTAGCAGAAAATTCACATTGTTTTGGTGAACATCACTTTTTTTCAAATGAGACCAGACTCTCCAGACCGGCAAAGCTAAATCACATTGTTTTGTCTACTATTAACGCCTTATAGGATGGGCTATACGCTTGTTGAAACCATAGTCTGCTGAGAATTTATCAAACATTTCAATATCAGCTTCAATCAAAAACACCAAATCAGCCCTTCTTTTTATAGCTGGTGACTGTTATTTAATGTTGGTGCTATTTGCTTTGAAAGGAACTAGCTCACTTTTGATCTCGGGTTGATGCTCCTCATGAGAACTTAGCGTGACATTGTTTTATTTCACATTAGATAAAGGATTTGTTATGAACAACAGCAATAGCCACCCCACCCTCTCCTTCCAGCTAGACTCTAGGCTGGATGAATGCCTTGGCATATCTGACATAACAAATGTTGAATCCTGTGTGCTCCATCCCTGCATCTTGTCTTTTTAGTGTAAAATTCTTTAGTCTGTACATGCTACCTCTCTTGTTCTGTTTAAGTTTCTTTGTACTACAAGCACAGATCATAGACCCACCTGCCCTGATGAGGCCAGACGAAAGCAGCTATGAACCCAAACTTCACACTGCCGGGAACTGTGGACACCATGCCATGAGGAACGAGATCAACTCAGCGTATTTGTACCTGGACCAATTTATTTAGCGTTTAGCATCTTAAACAATGCCATATACAACAGTATAGTCTTTACCAGCTGTAACTACTTCCACTATTTTTATATGCACAATACCTGGGGTGGGGGAGAGAGCTGCTAGCACCTGCACCTCCTTTCTCCTCCTTTCTCCAAATGGGATCTCAACTTTTTCATTGGGCGTTTTTTGTTTTTCTCTCCTCAGTTGCCAGAAGGCTTATTTTACAGCTTTTCTTGCCAATATAGTTCCTTCTGTTATTAAATATATAGCAAATCTTTTATCTGTAGGCTTACTTCTTACTCCTCTTCAACCTTCCCCTTTTTGTCTTTAGTTGTCGCCATGTCTGTCCAAATATATCCATGTATTATTAACATTTTTTGTTTTTCTTTTTGTTGTTTTAATTTCAGGGCTCATGGTTTTGACGACTTTCTGTAGTGGGTATGTTTGGGGTGGGGAAGATTCTCCAACATGTGCATTTGTTTGTTTCATACTCATGTCATCATTGTCTGTCTTTAAACACCAAGTAAAAGAAGGAAATGGGATTATTATACAGTAGATAGGCAGGGCAGTTGGCTTTGATGTCCACTGTGTTTATCAACAGTTTATTGAACCAGACAGACACATTCCTGTTCAAGGAGTGTGTGATGGGGAAGCTGGAAGGCTGATTTACAAACCTGCAGGAAGGGTGGCCTGTTTCCCTGCAAACAGGATGTTCATAAGCTCATAAGCACTTTGAAGGGCAGGTGCCAGCTATATGCTGCCCTGAGTTTGTAGAGAATGGGCAGCTGGGTGGGGTGTTGAGACACTGGTGCACAGGTAGACCCAAAGCAGTAAAAAAAAAGTCTTCTTAGGTCTGTAGGAGGTCACATAAAGCTTTGGAACTACCTGTGAAAGTCTTCTGAATCCAAAACTTAAACCATATACTGTTTAGGAGGAGCGCTAGTACTTTTGACCTGTGAACAAGTATTCAGTAAAGAGTAGAAAAGAAAAAGTTTTATATACTAGGACATCTATAAAGATATGCAAGCACTTTACACTGGAGCAGTTCAGGGAAATAACTTTACTTGAAGATTCTGCAGTGAATTTGAAGTTCAGTCCTCTGAAATCCAGAGCTTCCACACTATCCACTGCACTTCCGACAAATGGAGTTCAGTTAACTTTACTGCAGCCTGAAGTGTGTCCTGGAATCACTGGGCCCTCGGCTAAAAGGGGTGCATCTTGGACAGGACACCAGTCCGTTACAGGGTAACCACACAAACACACAGCCCCTGTCACATGCTAACATGAAACACATGTCTTTGGACTGTAGAAGGCGACAGGCAACCTCCATACAGACAAAATTTCATTGGTGACCTGAATAGTCTGCCCCCCCACATTGGCATACCACTGCATTCCATTGGAACTAACCCAATGGTACATCTGAGTTTTTCAAAATAAAGCAACTATCATCTATGCATCTATCCTGGCTTAAAACTTGTACTGAATACACATCAATCCTAACCCTGAAAGGTGTTCTGACCCCACATCCACCTACATTTCACACATTCATCCTTGTCTGTCACAATGTGCGAGTCTCGTTGTACACACACTGCAAAGTTCACATTCAACTTCCTGGGGTAGCAGCATCAAGAAGAAGCTTCGCCTGAATTTTTTCAGTAAAAATTACCCAAATTGGCAAATGAGTAAGTAACTATAATGTTTGGAGAAAAGCATCAGCTAAATGTATTGATGGGTCACTTTTAATAAATAATAACTGTTCAACCCTATTCCTCATCTAATGTTGTGTAACTAACTTGTCAACTCTTCAACAGTGAAGGAAAAAGTTCTGTCTGATTTAGTTAAATATATCCTGTTATTCATCTCTTAGATCTTCATTCAGCACTCAGTGTTACTTTCTGAGAATAGCACTATATAAAAATAAATTTAATTAAATTGAATATATAGATATGCTTTTTTTAACTTGAATTAAAACCGTAAATTGAATTTGATAAAATATTAGTGGTTTGCACCCTTTTAACAGCTTAACTTAAAAAAGACCTGATGCTTAAAATTTAAATTTCTGGATGAGTACATTTACTTTTAAATAAAAATAAAATAAAATTTATTTGACTTTGTAACATTGGTTTTGTCAAAGTGTTTGACCACTCTTCCCATCTCCAAAGAACAGTGAGCTGAGATTCCACGAACAAGCATGAAGTTTTAGTTCAGTTTAAAATTCTGATATGAAAGTATGCAATACTGGGTTACAGACATAACACTGTACTGAATGGTAATGGGATTAAACCAGTGAAACTGCATGAGACAGTATGTGTTCTGTTCCCTACCAAATAGACGGTAGGGATTTTAAGCAGCATTTTCAGCCATAAGAGGCATTTATATATTTTTATACCATTTCAATATATGTACCCCAAGTCCAAAAATACTCCAGTAATGTCCTTAACCATATCCACTGGTAAAGATGTTTTCAGAATGCATATGCAGAATGTATGTTTAATGCACATTCAACTTTGTATGAGTTGAATAAATGCAGTTTTGTAGTGCAGTTTCAAGCGACCCACCATGTGTTCTTGATAATCATTTCTACCATATTTTGAATAAAACATAGAAATCGCAGTGCAGTAGAACCTACCTTCATAAATATTTACATCTTCAGCAGCAGAACTCGACCCCCAGCTGTAGCTCCATGAGAATCAGTTAGAGGGACACGTTGTCCGTCTTCACCTAAACATGCAGCAGACATTTAGTGGCATAGGTTCCCAGCACATTTATCCTGTTAAAACATTACCAGGAAATGTTACTGTTCATCACCCTCATGTCCTCTTCGGATGAATTTGGTTCAAAGCTCCATGCCTGTTTGGGGGACCCCGCCCATCAGTTTAAGTGTCAGCTGAGCTGCCCAATCGAAGAACTTCTACCTAGCAGAAGAGCTGCTGTCAATATAGAAGGATGCAGCAAATGAAGGCTATGGGTGCTGGGAGACAAGGACTTCTACAGCAAGGTAAAGTAGGACTGTGACATCCTCTGTGTGTCCAAAACAACCTCTGAGGTGAGACAGACACTGACTTACTGTGATTCTCAATACATGCAGCGACTTTCATACATCTGTGAAAATGAAAAATAGCATCCTTAATATAACTGACACCCAGGCACCCAGCCTCAATTCAGTCAAAAGTTTCTTTCCAAAGTTGAGGTTTCCATTTGCACAGTTCTGTTCTGGAAGTCGGTGGTGCTTCTCCTGGCCAGGCAGCCAAATGAGGCAACACCAAAATAATGTTAGTGCCATGAGGTTAAGTAAATAATTTAATGATGCAATAACAGTGTATACATCCATCCATAATTCAAAGTTCATGTAGTAGACTTTGTGAAATTCATGCATAGGATTGGAAAATAAAAGAAGTTTCTTCTCAAGTTAAAGTAAACATTGGTGACTGTTATGGAAACATGGTAAAAAGACTGAGCGTTGGGTGAAGACAGTACAACTATGTTATTACAATTCATAGATGCTGATGCTTTACCAGCCGTTGTCTTAACTGAAAAAATGAATTTCTACTGTCACCTTGTGGATGAGGACTTAAGTAATGAGACTGTTTTCAGTTCATTTTTATGCTCAGTGGCATAAAGTCCTTTATAGTCCTTTAAAGTCCTTTTATAATTCACATGCAACACATTTGGTAGGAAAACAAAATAATGCTTTACATTTGTCATGCTAATGCGTGAAAGTAAAAATTGATCCAACAGTGGAGCCTCAAAACATTTCAAAGTTAATAAAACACTTAGTCACAAGACAGACCTTGGATTTTAGTCATTTTTTAAAAATTCTGGAATGAAGACCTTTACATTCTGTTTCTCTATCATCACTCTGTCGTATTATCTTAGAAACACAACTCTTTAGATTTCAAACATACATTAGTTTCATAATGATATATGTTTCATAATGATTGCAGTTTTTTGTTATCAAACGCAGTGTTAAAAAAACAATATTGCCAAAATCAAAGATGCGACCGCTAATGTTATGCTGTTGCTTTGGAGAGAAACCTGAGAAAACTTGTCCAGCACAGTCCTGTTCCTCATCTTTCCCCAAGGTCCTGTGAGCACATATCCCAAAGTATTTCTCCTGAATGGAAAAATAGTTCAATATCCAATACTTTTAGTTTTCCATTAAGCAGTCCTTTGGACAGTTTCCACAGTTATACATTCATAAAACACCCTTTTAAACCCCCCCCCCCCCCCCCCACCCGTAGTGGCGTTCCACGGACTGCAGCTGAAGATCAAGNGGCCCTTTAAACCCCCCCCCCCCCCCCCACAAACTTGCGATCAGTACTATAAAATCCTCCTTGAAAATCTTCGTAAAAGACTGTTGAACTGCCTCCAGCCAGGAAACTTAGCGAACCTTCCGTGGTCCATTCCAAAACCGTAGCCAGGCATTAGTATATTGCTTGTCAGGGTCAACCGTTTTTTTCCACACGCAACTCATTTCAGTTATGCATTTTATTACTTTTAATGATGCTTTCTGTAAAGGCATTTTATTTAAATCACTTGACCCTCTGAGCATCAGACCTATGAGAGCCCCTCCCATCTAGTGGTAAAGGCTATCCTACAGCATACAGTACGGTATATCGGTGGTGTGATGAGATGACTGCCGCGTCCAGTCGTGACCCGTGCAAACAGCTTGTTAAAGCAAATTAATCAGGACAGCAGTGTGTGTCTAAAATGCGGAGCATCTCTCCCCTTTGTCCACAGGGTTCTTTCGAATCTCTTTGAATTTGGGCCTGAAGGAGTGTTCTGAGATGAGCTGATTGATCTCATTCTGCTTGTAGGAGGAGAGCTTTTGGGCAAACCAAGCTCCTTTGGGACCTGCTTCGGAGCCCTGGAAATGTCTGACGCAGGCCCGGCCCACCAGGTACAGGACCTCGGCAATGTTGAGAAGGATGCATACTCCTGACACAGTCAGCATGAAGACGGTGAAGATAGTCTTCTCGGTGGGCCTGGAGACAAAGCAGTCCACTGTGTTGGGGCAAGGGTACGAGTCACACTTTACCAACCGGACCATCTTGTAACCTGGGTAGATCATGTAGAAGATGTACATGAAGGCTGCCTCGAAGATGATGCGGAAGATGATGCTGACCATATAGGTCCACCACAGTGCCCCAGCAATTTTAAATTTCTGGTTCTTGATTTGTTCCAGGTCTTTGGGGCTGCTACGCCCAGACATCTTGAGGACCTTCCTGTCGACATGGCGACGGTGGGCCACGTGCATGGCCACCAGCAGAGCCGGGGTAGACACCAGGATGAGCTGCAGGGCCCACAGCCTGATGTGGGAGATGGGGAAGAATTGGTCATAGCAGACGCTGTTGCAACCAGGCTGCTGGGTGTTGCAGGTGAAGCCCGACTTCTCGTCACCCCAGACGCTCTCTGCTGCCACCACCAGCACCAGGATACGGAATATGAAGAGGACCGAGAGCCAGATGCGACCAATGCCGGTGGAATGCCTATTTACACCGCTTATTATGGCATAAAAAGATGCCCAATTCATTTTTGCTTGCAGATCTGAAAAAGTTCATAAGACATTTATATGTTTACAAGGGAAATTTCTAAAAACAATGCACAATTTATCCATATATATTGTCCGCTTTTTCTAAAAACTAACTTGACAATCTATACCAGAACTTGGGCTTAAAGCCCTTAGGGAAAAAATGTGAGACATTAAGAAACTTTTCAACAGCAAATTGTTACAAAGAAACTGAAATTGCAAATGTGAAAATATTGTTCTAAGATGTGTGAAAGGAAACATTGCAGTGAACGCAAAGAGAAGCTATTCCAACAAAATGTTTTGGCAATTAAAACACTTTTTGAAGCAAATGTCTTCAGAGGTGTAAGAGTCCTTTATTCCTCTGACAGAATAACTAGCTTTACCCTCCAGTTTACCTTCACTTAGAGCAGGTGTCACAATTAAAGCAAGTAAGTAAGTAAAATAAGTAAATAAATTACTTAAGTCAGTATTTGAAAGTAAAGTAAAATTTGACTTACAAATATATCAGTGCTCCACGTTCCTTCAAGTATCCCACTTTAACGGAATGAGTCCACGGATCCCAGTAGGTGCAGAAGAAACCATCCAATGATCCATTTCTGTCTCCTCAGTGGGCGATCATGTTATTTGCTGTTAACATCAGCACTGAGAGAAGCAGGTGTGAGCCGTACCAGCAGGCTCCACGTCTGCGGACAGCATTGTTCCCTTCGCACAGCTACAATAAAAAGCCCCCTTTCAGTGGAGAAGCCAAGCAAAGACCCTCCCATTCTCACAGTCTGCTTAAGAGCTGAAGGTGATGGTCTCACATCACATTGGGGGTCACCTGACTCCCCACACTTAGCCCAATGACAGAGGTGTAACTGGGCCACGTGGGCACCGCGTCACCTGCCTCACAGAACCAAAGGAATATAAGCTTCCTGACCCTTTTGACTTCTACAAGAACCACAGCAGACTTTTCTGGGTCGAGGTCCTAAATCATACACCCATTTCCCAGACAAGTCATACAGACCGAATTTGAGGGAACTGCAGACCTTTATGCGTGGTTTTGGTCTGGATATCTTGTAATGGTTGCTATCTAAGTCATGAGGCAAATGAGTTTGTTTTGTGAAAATCTGTAAAAATGATTCAGATTTGATCTCATTATTTAAGAAATTAGATTTTAATTGTAGAAAAATGCTAACGAATTATGTTATTTACCTGTTTGCAGATTTTTGCAGATTTTACATGTCAGGGAACTTACACATGTAATCTTCTTGCCAATATGTGATTTGGACTAACACTTTGGTAAACTAAACAGGAAAAGCCTTGCAAAGTTGTTGTGGGAAAAGCTGCAAAGCAAAAAATTAATATTTTATAAGAGGGCAAGGAGTGAATAAAAGGTTTTGTTATCCGTGGTTGTGTTACTGGTTTTGTTTCTTCACAGGCACTTCCAGGACCTCTGTCAGTCAAATCAGAAGACTCATGAACATTTCATTTCAGCTGCACATGTCAGCTTCATAAAACACTTTGACTGAAACAAAAGTAAAAAAAAAAACAATTATAGAGCATCAGCACCCTTCTCCAGTTTGTTCTTCTTGTTTTTTACACATCTATGTCAAGGCAAAGGAAATGAATTTACCTTTAGGCGATGTGGTGCACAAAGATGTCCAGAAATGAGTGGATTAATATAAAAGGTTCATCTATTTGTTATATACTTTGTACTCAAAGGCTCTGTGACATCTAACACCACCCTGCCACTGGCCACTACCCTGCACTGCCAAAGTCATATGCCCTTATATAAACTATTCACATACAATAGTGGCCTTCATTGAGCCAAACAAGACTCTTCACAATTCAGATCAAACCCCTTGATTTCCGCCTACCCTCTGCAAAAGAATGAATCTGTGTGGACACAAGAAAGCCTTTCCTGCATTATTTATTGTACTAGGCAGGACTGTGGAAGCGAAGGGTGTTTTCTGATGTGAGTCACAATCTCGGCAAACCACCCCAAAAAGATGCTGCTTATTCTGCTCTGTCCTTTGGCATCTGTAATTATACAAAATTTATAAGGTGACAAATTTCTCAGGGTTGAAGGAAGGAAACTGTTGTTGGAAAAAAAAAATAATGCCAGGTAACATGTATCAGATGTTGAGCTCATGCAATGCAGCCTGTAACAGCTTTGAAAAAATGATTATTATATATCGCACCCACCATAAACATTATAATATAAATTCTTTCCAACCACATAACACAGTTGTATAGACTTGAACACTCAATGCGCCTAAATTAAATAGCAATACAGTAAATGAATATTTTCTGTTTAGACATTTTGCATTCCTTATGTCACTTACTAATGTTTTTGCACACGTGGCTCTCGAACCAACTGTGGGCTGTAGCGAAAAAAAAGGTTTTGCACATTCTCGGTGTAACTGGTTGTTTAATAAAAATAAATAAATAAAAATTGCAATTAACTTTGTTAAATTATATTTTATATTAAATAGAAGTCAAACCATTTTGATTCCAGTAATACTTGAAAATATTAAAACAAAGCATTTAAATATTATGCTAAAAAAAACAAAAAACTTTATAAGCTCTTTTTGGGGTTTTGGACAAACCGTGAAACTGAGTACAAGGTATTATAATGAACATGGTTTTTCGTCATATTTCACTTGTTTTCGCTTTGTTTTAAGAGGGAAATTAGTGTTTTTTTTTTGCTAAAGCTAAATGGGGGATTTAATACAGAGAAGGTCATATTGCAGCCCACAGAACAGACCCCCCCCCCCCCCCCCCCCCCCCCCCCCCCCCC